>JAOTRH010057554.1:0-18869 GCA_034768845.1 Heliamphora exappendiculata
GGTGATTTTGGGGGAGACGGTAGTTTTGAGGACGGTTTTGGAGTGAAATGGTAGTTTTCGTTAAATTGAACAAAAATTTTAATTGTTGAAATTTTTTTAATATTAAAATCAAATATGATGGGGTGTTACTATAATTTTTGAAATTATAAGAAATTTCTGTTTTTGTCAGAAATCTCGATAGGACCAGTGTAATTTACCCTAAATGTTATGGTCAAAAGCTCACATTTTTCAAAATATATTCTCTCTCCTAATTTAAATTTTACTTTTTCCCCATTTTACCACCTTTCTCTTTTGTTTTTTCCTCCTAAAACAATTCTATCTACAACATTCTATTTTATTGTCTTCATTGTATGACTTGATACTGAAAGTTAATTGTGCTTGAATTGCATATTCGTATATTTTAATATTCTCTTAACATTTATTTACTTTTGATTTTTGTTTAATTTTTTTAAATTTAATTATATTAAAAAGTGATCTAATTAAGTACATATATATCATTATTCATTGATATATATATATATATATATATATATAGATAGATCAATCGATCGATCGTTAAAAATTCTGAATTTACACATTTACCCTTAGAAAAATATTGACAGCAAATATCATTTAAATTATACATAATAAAAAACCCACAGGATAACTTAGAAAAGTGAAAAGTTTATACAAGTTCAACTTTAAATTTAAGTAATAGCAAATGAATACTTTTGCTTTATATAATAGTATTGATAGTATAAATATATATGTATGTATATTTATATATAATACCATTCATTAGTAATTTTTTTTACATATATAAAAATTAATAAAAACAAATTTCTAGCCCTAATCACGAACGAAAAGATTCCTTCTTTGAGTAGGTATCACAGAAAGATTCTTGTCCATACACATATGACAATTTCATCAAAACCTCGACGTGTGTGTTCATTGTTATATAGTTATTGACAAGTGTTTTTATTATTAGAATGAATTACATTTTGAAAATTGAAAACAAAACAAACTTGGTTTGATCGTTGTCAAAAAAATGTGGCAAAGCATATTCAAAACACAAAAATGATAATTTCATTTGTTTTCAAAATTAGTTTGCATTGCTTCCCTTCCCTCTCCTCCAACAATTCATCCCCTCACCCTTTTGGTAACTCTTTTCTTCTGAAATCTCCCCCATCTAGAAACCCTTCATGTCATGTCACTCTCCTGCCTCCGACAACCTTACCCCTTATCCCTGCCCACATCTTTTTCGGCCACTCCCTCTCATCCCCAGACCATGCACCCCTTTCGGCCACCTCCACTAGCAACTTGCGTTACACCTCCTCCGTAATCTTTTTCGCCTCTCCCCCATATGTAAAAATCACAAAATATTTTTTTTTATTTACTTTAGTTGTATTGGAAACATGTTTGCATGCCAAACATGTTGGATTTTTTTTTTTTGCAAAAACTTAAAAAGGATAATGCTAAAGTAGTAGAAGGAAAACTTTTACTACATCAAGGACATCTTTGATTGATCGAATTTAATGTAGAATTGAATTACATATCCCACAGGCCACGTGATGGTATTTCTCTTATTTAAATGCAACAAGTGCTAAAAAGGTCATGTATCTATTGGATAATCAATTCTAAAAAATATAATATTTATAATACTTAAGTGAATGTAGTATTAATATTTTTTTAATTACTAGTTTCATAAAATTACTTATCTTTTGAAATAATATATCTTCTTATTATTTATTCGATTAATCAAAAAGGGCCTAAAAGAAAAAGAATAGTACTATCAGTATGTTAATTTTGAAAAAATATAGAAGAACTCAAGAGATCAAAAACATGGTCAAAGATATGTGACAACTCAAAATATGGCCCTAGCTAGTGCATTAGGTTGGAATGTGAGGGTAGGATTTCTTGCAAGTTGTAACCAACAACTCACATCATTCTCCCACCCAATCCCAAAGGCTCCTCCAATAATACTACAAATATTTTCCAAGCTGTAAAGCCAAACTTCCCCTTGAGTAAAGAGTAACCCTAACTTGTGTGGTTCTAAATGCCCAAGGAAAATCTTGCTCATGGGTTCACAAAAAGTGGGTGGATGCATATGTTGGTGAAAAAGCCTATGATCCCAAACCAACTTTTTAAGCAAAATAACCTAATGGTAATGGTACAAGTGCACATGTTGTGGTTTGTCACCAAAGCCACTTGCAATACAAGAAACATTATTTGTTGGGTACTCATGATCACAAAGCATTGACTTGAAATCATTTTCTAATGAACACACACACACACACACACACACACACACACACACACACATATATATATATATATATATATACATAGATGTAAGTTTTATTATTTGATCTAGCTAGGAACTCATTTTATAATTGCAAAAAATGGAAAACAATGATATATGAATTGAAGAAAATAAGTAAAACCGAAAAAAGGTGAAGAACAATAAAGAAAAAGAATAAAATAGAAGGCACATTATTTAGAGTTCATCATTTAAAGGTGTGTAAATTCAACTTAGATATAAAATAGTAAATTATAAAACTTGGTAGTTTGAGTTTTATAAGGATGTATTAATACAGATTTGGAATCACATTTGGTCTATGTAAATTTAACACTTATTGTTAGTAAAGTTCCTTCCTAAAACAAGTTCAGACGTGACATGCAACAAAGTCAATTTAATTAATTCAATTAGGTATGTTTGATCGACTAAACTAATAATATTGAGTAGATGCATAAATTCATAGGAGAAGTCGTCTCTCACGGAAAGAGTAATGAAAAAACTATCCAATACCATATTCATCAAATATTATGCATCCCATGCGTGTTGTGGGTTGGTCCGTTGTATTTAATTTGGACTTCACTTATAGCTCTTTCATGACCCATGCAACCCGTTTAATTGGCAAATATATAGTCCAATCTCATTCGTCTGGTTGAGTGCTTTTTGGGATAAATGGTTTGTGTTGACATTGATTATGGATAGTGTAACTCAATATATTTTCAAATCATCTTAATATTTCTTCTATCCATCTTTACTTGTAGACGTGGACTTTAAACCGAATTATATGTAAATTCTTGTTTTGTTGTCTGATTGCTTGTGTTTTCCATGTTCGTTCGAATCGTTTAGCTACAACATCTCACAATTTGTGGATTAGTTATCCTAGATATGTGATCTATTTACCACTTGTTGCATGCAAATGCTGAAAATATGACCTTATGAAATATGTAATCTAATTTCATATATAATCCAACCAATGGAAAATCCAATTGAAGTGACACATATAACTATATGCTACGAGTGGCGGATCTAAGAATTCATCACAACGAGAGCACAATTCTAATTAATACAACCAGAGTTTTTTTCTACAATCACGCACAACAATAAAGTCTTTTCACAGTCAATAAATACAAAATTTGAACATTCATTACTAAATACACAAATTTGTAATGCACGCATATTTCTATAATAGTATCTAAAACTTAGACATTTATAATTACTTAGAAATATATTTTATAATTAATCATGACGAATTTTATTTTTGAATTAAAAAAAACCAAATGAAGAGAAAAAACAAAACAAAACAAAACAAAAAATTTGAGAATTCAGATTCATTCTTTAGTTACATACTTAAGGAGTATAGTAAAATTTTATAAAGGTATAAATAAAATTAAGAAAAGCAAATATACAAAAATATATGCGAACTAAAGGTATTTTTTCTCTTTTAAAGGTGGCACGAACCTTAACCAGTACTATGTTGTATCCGTTTCTAAAATATGTAACAAAAGTAGAAGAGTGAAAATTACAATTTGAAATAATAAGTGGGGACCTGTGCTCCAGTAGGCCTTCTCTAAATCTGTCCCTGTCAATTACTCCATCTTAGATGATTTTATTGAGATGAGCAGATACTTACAAATGTGTAGTTAATTGTGATTAGGACATGGGTAAGGTATGGACCAAATTGCTAGCACAGTTCTCAATCATCTGCATCTTTATAAGCAAAAGCAAATTAAATAGAAAGTTTACTAAAAATAGGAAGCCACTAATAAGACAAATTGCAAAATATTTAATTTTAAGTTGGTATTTCACCCATTCTAAATAGGGTAATGATAGCTTTGGAATAATTTTTAAATGATTGATTAGTTGGAGTCATGAAAACCAAATAAGTGTCTCTTATGGCAAATTAAACCATCCCCTTTTTCAATTAATTAAACCTACTTTACACACAATGTGTTGGAAAAATAAATTTTGAACTAAGTTTGAACATGTGTTCTAACTTTCTTTGAAGCAAAAGAATTTGGAATTTATTTAATCTTCTTTTTTGATTTCAAGTACTAATATATTCATCTCTATGTGTGGTTTAATTATAAATTTTGTGTTGTTAAAAATCATTAATGAATGAATAAGACTTAACTCCAAAGTGTGCCATTTGAAAACTAATAAAATGGGTAACATGAAGGCTATTCTATATTGGTTGGGAAAAAAAATCTTAAGTGTCATATATAATTCAACATTGAATTTGAGTTTAGGCTCCAAATAGTACCCAAGTTTTATGGTGGGGGGAGAACCTACCCAATGGTGAGTTAGACTCAAAACCCACACATGCATACGTGCCAATGCCGTAACTCAGGTGTAGGGTTGCAGTTCAGAAAGAATTTTATTTTTTTGAAGAAAATTTATTTAATTAAAATTTTAAATTAAGTTACCATTTTATGTTATTATTACTGACCTTGGATTCAAAACGAACTGTTGGGAGTTAGAATAGGCTCATGTCTATTGGTAGGTCCAACTGCTAGACCGAATCGGATCAGTGAGTTCAGTCCAATCCAATCATGCACCATTGGGTCTATTTAAAGGCAGACCCTCTTCCCATTTTCATCATCCTGTTTTTTTGACTTCCTCTCCTCTCTTCCTCATCTGCTTTTGGTATACTGTTTGCATTTTTAGTATTTCCCCAGTGAGTTTAATCACAGCTTTTGGCTCGTCGAACTTGTAGATTGTTGTGCTGTTTTTGTAAGTTGAAAATCGTTGCATCCTGGGAGACATACACTACAATACTCAAAGCACCGTAGCGAGTGAGTTTTTGTTTTAAGAAAATTGTATCAAGCATAAGTCTCGATTGAATTTGTTGTAACAGGTTTTTTAACTTTCTACAATTTAAGTTTTTTTTTTAGTCTATTTTCTTTCTTTTCTGTTTCTTCTTTCTGGTCAACTTCAAATTGTTCCAATAATTTTATGACAAAAAATATATTTAATCTTCTTATTCTTAGTTTTTAAAATCAATCTACTTTGTACATATTATTGTTTTTTTAGGAAATGATAAAAAAGTTATTTTTAATACATTATTTATTTATTTTTTGTTTTGTTTATATTGTAATAAAAATATTATGAATTTTGAAACTGTTGGTACTACTTCTACTCTTACCCCTACCCATGTCCCGGTTATGGCTTCTGCAATACTGATTGTTACTACGATAGTGCTTGTGAACCACGGAAAAAACCAAATGTGTTCAATAGAATTGATTTTAAAAAATAGTAACAGAAAATGTTGTTCTATATTACAACTCTGAATCTGGCTAGATTCTTACAAGAAGATACTCCTACGTTAATAGAAGTTGATAAGTGGCTGCTTTGGTAGAAGTATGAAAATATGCTGATTTCGTGTGTTGAAACTATATCATCAGTGGATTAGATAACACATTGTATAATGTGTATAGTTTAATCAAGACGACAAAGGAATTATATGAATCCTTAAATCGAGAATATAAGATGGAGGAGGTCAGTACAAAGAAGTTTGTCGTCGACAAATTTCTAAATTATAAAATGGTGGATTACAAGCTCGTTGTTGGACAAATTTAAGATCTCTAACTTATGTTGCGTGATATTTATACAGAAGATAGATCTTTTTAGGTTGCTGCTATAATTGAAAAATTATCACAGAGCTGGAAAGATTTTAGTAAATACTTGAAGTACAAACGAAAAGAGATGTAATTTGAGGAACTTATTATCAGACTGAGGACAGAAAGAGACAACTGTAATTCTGAGAAGAAGACCAGATTGGAGTCTAAGGCCAATGTTGTGAAACAAGCACCTTGAAAAAATTATTTTTATATTTTTTAATCAAACTAATTAAAAAAATATTCTTTTTACGTTTTTAATCAATCTATGTTGTAAAATGCGAGAAGTAAAGAATCAAATATCCAAACTCAACACACAAGATTTTTTACGTGAAAAACCTAATTTAGGTAAAAAAATGACAAGATTAATCTAAGTCTAGGTAAATCAATCGTTAACCAATTGAACAATTACAAGACACTCACTTACAGACTTTGATCGAATCTTCAATCCAAACGCCTTAAACTATCTTGCCAAATTCACGTGCACCATTCTCTGCTCGATCACCCCAGCAACGAATTCTCAAAGCGTCACTCGTATTGAATCTTCTATACTTTCACGCTGACAGAATCCTCCTTCGGTAAACTTAGAACACCTTCTAAGTTGAACACAAATAATCTCAAAAATTTTAAAACTCGAAAGGAACTTCTAATATGCTTTAGAATCTCTGATTATTGAAGTGCAAAAATTGATTTCCGTGGCTGGCTTATGGTCCTATTTTTAGACTTAAAAACAAGGCAATTAGAGTTTCAATCCAATTAAAATTGCTTGGGGTTCGCTCGAGCGCACTTGGCACTGCTCGAGCGGTCATGTGACAGATTGCATTCTGCTTGCACGATCCTACTTAATTGGCTTGTACCTTCAACTTTTTCACTTGTACTTTTGTCTTCTGGCTTGAATAAAATTCAGATAAAGGAACTCTAATCCAACTAGGACTTACCAAATAAGGATCCTCTAAAATCTAGGATTCCTTAACAAATTAAAACTCAATAATCTTATTTTAATTCAACCACAAGACTTTTGATAAAATTAGGAGTTTTACATATAACATACTACCTGAATTGTCATACAAATGAAAGACTTTAATTTATTTATTACAAATTAAATTCTTAACAATCTCCCATTTGACAATTTGAGGTAAACACAAAAACTTCTAACTACGCCAAATACATAATCTTCAAGCTATAGTCTTTCAAAAGAACTCTTCATGCAATCCTGATTCAAGCAAACTTCGTATTTTTAATTTTTATCTCCTAAAGAAACAAAACAATACCATATCTCCATACAAGATCAAGTAAATAGAAATTATTAAGAAATTAGTTAAAAATTAATTCCAAAAAAAGAGTCCCAAAACAAACATCTCTCCCCCTTTTTGTGTATGTCTTGGAAATGTCGCTTAGAACCCACAATGAAAAATCTAAAGAAGTAATCTCATGAAACTAATCTTCTTGAAAAATAATATTTATAAACTCTCCCATTTTATTTTAATTTTTTTATTTTTAGAAATTTAACAACATTACAGTAAAATAAATTCTTTTAACATTCAAACCAAAAAAATATAAATCATTCAATGAAGATCAAAATTTATTGAATTTTGAAAACAAAAATGAATTTAAGGTTTAATGTCACGAGGAAATTAAAAAAAATTAGGCAAGAGTTTACTTGATTTTTTCTTCAAATTTTTGATTCAATCCTTATGTATGATCGATATTTTATAAAATATATTTAAATATTTTAAAGAATTTTCACACTTTTAAAGTCAAATCGAAAAAATTCCCAATGTATATCTGCGGAAGAAAGATGGAAGCTCTCCCTAAAAAAGAAATGTATATAAAAAATTATTTATGTCTTTATTTGGCGGCTGTCACACTAATACGAACGAAAAGGTAAGGTTCGCATAGGTAGTCATTTTCTAAAGTATGTTCGTACAGTAGCATAAGTGACGGCTTTCACACTAAAACGAACGAGAAGACAAGATTCGCACAGGTAGTCATTTCCTTAAGCATGTTCATACAGCTGCATAAATGGCAACTTTCACACTAAAATGAATAAGAAAGCAAGATTTGTATAGATAGCCATTTTCATGTGTATGTAAAAAAATAGCATAAACAATTCATACTATAACAAACAAAAAAATAATGTTCGTATAGGTAGCTATTTCTGTAAGCAGTTTTATTGCACAAATAGTTCTCAATGAGAAGGGACCAGTGGATAGATAAATAAATGAGGACGGTTGTAGATATCAACATCAATATAGGGATTCTACCACCATAGTCAATCAAAAAGTGTTCTTTAAAAAATATTCAAAAAGATTCCAATGAAAAATTTAAACATAAGTTTGGATATCTTTTATTTAAAAAATAATCAAGTAATCTCAAAACTATGAATTCTTTAACTTCTTACTAACAAAAACCATTAAGTTTTTTATTTTGACTTACTTCATAAAAATTGATCAACTTTGAATTAATCAAGCTTTTTAAATTTTCAAAGTCAAAAGAACTACCATAAAAAATATTTACATATATATAAAAAAAACTTTTTTTTTGCTTTTTGCATTTTGCTTTTTTTTATAAAAAGAATAAAGAGATAAAGATTATTTCGAGACACATGTTTCAGTTGGAGTACTTCAAAAGGTTTTGTCAACAAGTCAATTTTTTAAGGCACTCTGAACTACATTCCCAATCAAGTCTGACTTTTTAACCTATACAGATCAAATTTTAGGCAAGGATAGCACGAGGGTGCTAGGTTTTTAGCCAAAAGTACTTTTGTACCAGTTAATCGCTCGAGCGCCCAAAGGTTCCGCACGAGCACTATACTGCCAGTGAGTTATTTCGTCTCTTTGCCAGTTGCCCGCTCTGACGCTCAGATGGTCCGCTCGAGCGTCTAACTGCCAGCGAGCCAACTCATGCAGCTTTCTACATCAGGGTCTAATGTGTCCCAATATTACACAATGATGACAAATAGGGACAAATTTTTTAAAATTATTAGATTTTAGGGAAGATTTCTGAAAAAAAACTTTTCGAAATTTGACCCTAAATTGAACATAATTATTTGGAACATTCACAGCTTTCACAAATATGATTTTTCTGAGTCTTTTGGGATAGATTTGTAAACATACCCAATTTCGGATCGATCTGACGCCCATTTTTGCACACTTAAAGTTTCTTCTAAAGTTAGAGAACCTGCATTTTATTTTTTAAGTGTAGCATTAGAAATATCGAGATCTTTTTGCAAATTTAAAATTCTCGAATCAAGTAACATTTTTGACTCAATATTTTTATGCAAATTTTTCTCAAGAATGACAATAGTGTTTTTAAAAATTTTGCATAATTCAATAAAGTCACCTCTTTCTTATTCTGCAGGATTCATTTTTTTTATTAAAACGACTTTATGAGTTTTTAATTAACTAACTTGAGATAAATTTTTAGACAATTTGTGTTTCAGATTTTTTATTTCTTTTTCAAATTTTTTTATTTTTATAGTCAATTTCAAATTCATTTTAGATAATTTATAACTTTTATCATACAATTTTTTATATGCATACTGAAAAGATTCATCATCTTCCTGTTCACAATCAGATTCATCATTATTGTCGACTGACTCACTTTGTGAATTTTCACAGACAGACTTAGGACTAATGTATGTGTGTACATGATCAACAGAATTTAATGAAGCAGTAAACGCAACAAACTTACCATCATCAATATCAGCTTCGTCATTGTAGAATTATTTTTAGGAGAACTGTCATCCCATGTGACTTTAAGAGTTTTACCTTTTTTCTTTTTCTTGGTTGGGCATTTATTCGGCACATAGACATAATCTTGACATTCAAAACACTGTATTCTCATATTAATTTTTGACCTTTTTATTATATTTCTTAGAATTAGTTTTGAGCTTATCTTCTCCTTTATTTTTCAAATTGAGATTGTTGCAATTTTTATTTTTAAAATTTTTTTTAAAATCTTTTAACAAAATATTTCATAATCTCAGCATCAATTTCATTGTCTTCCTCAGCCTTGTTAATGTCATTTTAAATCGTTTTTAAAGCCATGCATTTAGATTTTTTAGATTGACGTAGACTAATTTCATAGGTTTGAAAATTTCTAATCAACAGTTCAACTATCAACGTATCAACATCTTTACTTTATTTAATAGCAGTAACTTTTGGTTGAAATCTCTTGAGAAATAATCTCAAAATTTTTCAAACAACGTGAGATTCTAAAAAATTTTCGTCAAGAATAAAGCTAGAATTGACCACGTCACTAAATTTAGCATAAAAATTATCAATGGTCTTATTATTTCCATTCTTAAAGTTTCAAAATTGGCAGTGAGCCTTTAAAATTTTGAGATTTTTACAGTTGTAGTACCTTCATGAGTGAATTCAAGGATATCCCACGCTTTTTTTAGATATTTTACATGTAAAAATTCGTCAGAATTCTTTCAGTGTAACACCACTAAAGATGACATTGATAGCCTTACTATTTCAGCCTATATTTTCAAAATTATTTTTATCCCATTGTTCAGCTAATTTTAAAATAAAATCATTTCCAGACTTGACAATAGGTCGGGTATAGCTAGTAATAACTGATTAGGAGTGTTTTTTTTAAAAAAAATCTTTTGTTTTTGAAAAAAATTTAATCAAAAAAAATTATAATTATTTTTGAAAAAAGAATTAAACCTGCTTTGATACTAATTGAAAAAATTATTTTTATATTTTTTAATCAAACCAATTTAAAAATATTTTTGTTAACGTTTTTAATCAATATCTGTTAGAAAATGCGAGAAGTAAAGAATCAAATATCCAAACTTAACACACGAGATTTTTTACGTAAAAAATCCAACTTGGGTAAAAAATCGCAGGATTAATCCAAGTCTAGGTAAATTAAGTACTAACCAATTGAACAGTTACAAGACACCCACTTACAGACTTTGATCGAATCCTCAATCTAAACGCCTTAAACTATCCTACCGAATCCACATGCACCGTTCCCTATTTGATCACCCCAGCAACGAATCCTCGAACATTCACACGTATTGAATCCTCAATACTTTCACATCGGCTGAATCCTCCGTCGGTAAACTTATAACGCTTTTTAAGTTGAACATGAACGATCTCAGAATTTTTGGAACTCGCAAGGAACTTCTGATCTGCTTTAGAATATCTGATTATTGAAGTGCAAAAATTTATTTTTGTGGCTAGGCTACGGTCTTATTTATGAACTTAAAAACAAGGTAATTAGAGTTTTAGTCCAATTAAAACTGTATGTGGTCCGCTCGAGTGGACTTGGAACTGCTCGAGCGATCATGTGCCAGATTGCATTCTGCTTGCACGATCATGCTTAATTGACATGTACCTTCAGCTTTGTCACTTGTACTTTAGTCTTCTGACTTAAATAAAATTTAGATAACGGAATTCTAATCAAACTAGGACTCACCAAATAAGAATCTTTCAAAATCTAGGATTTCTTAATCAATTAAAACTCAATAATCTAATCTTAATTCAGCCACAAGACTTTTAATAAAATTAAGAGTTTTACATACAACATGCTACCTGAATTGCCATACAAATGAAAGACTTTAATTTATTTATTACAAATTAAATTCTTAACACACCTAAAATCAACAACAAGAAGATGAAGCATGCTGGTGATAAAAGTGGAGACTCCATGAGATTCAAATTCAAGAGCAAATGATACATCTATGACAAGCCCGAGTACCATGCAAAGAATTTTCGTACCGAACGCAAGAATTTTAACAAGAAGAATATGCAAGCCAACTGAAAAAAATATATTTTTTTATCAGGCCAATTAAAAAAATATTTTTTTAATATTTTTAATCAATCTATGTCGTGAAATACGATAAGTAAATAATCAAACATCGATCCAAACTAAACACATGAGATTTTTACGTTGAAAGCCCAACTTAGGTAAAAATCTATGGGACTTATCCAAGTCATTGTAAATCAAGTACTAACTAATTGAACAGTTACAAGACACCCACTTACAAACTTTGATCGAATCCTCAATCCAAATTTCTTAAGTCATCTTGCCAAATTCACGTGCACCGTTCCCCGCTTGATCGCCGCAGCAATGAATCCTTGAATCTGTCACTTCGACAAAATCCTCCGTCGGAACTGAGAACACCATCTAAGATTTGTTACGAACAATCTTCGAATATTAGAGCATGACAAATGCTTCTGATTAACTTTAGAACTCGGAGATATGAAGTTCAGAAGATCATTTCGTACCCGGCCTATAGTCTTTTATATATGCCTCTAAACAGGACAACTAGAGTTTCAATTGAATTAAAACTGCTTGGGGTCCACTCAAGTGTACTTAGAACCGCTTGAGTAGTCGTGTTCTGCTTGCACGATCTTACTTTATTGGCTTGTACCTTCAGCTTCTTATGTTGTACTTCAGTCTTCCAACTTGAATAAAATTCTGATTCAAAGACTCATAACCTTTTTAAGACTCCTAATTCATTTAAGACTCATAAATTAATTAAGAGATTCTAAGAAATCCAAATAAACTAGAACTGCTAGAGTTATCCAATTACAAGAAGCCTAAACACATTATGAGTTTTATACTTATAATAATTGCCATCATAAATATAAAAATTAAATTCTTACAAAATAATAATTAATTTTCTAACACCAACATAATCGAAGTGGACAACCTTTCTACTAAAGTGGAGACATAAGCCTATCCACTTGTGTCTGAAACAAACTTTGTTAAAAATTCTAGAGAATGATGGATAGACACTAGTGCTACTATCTACATATATCCTAGAAAATTGATGTTTTCAACTTATTAAGTGATATATAATGGAGAACAACTGTATATGGGTAACTCATCTACCTCCAAGGTTGAAGGGTAAGAAAAGGTAATATTAAAGATGACTTTAAGCAAAGAACTCATTCTCAACAATGTGCTGCATGTGTGCCAAGCATTCGAAAAAATTTTGTTCCAGGTTTTTTGTTGAATAAGAATGAGTTTAAGCTTGTTTTCGAGTCTTCAAAATTTGTACTCACAAAAAGTAAAACGTTTGTGGGTAAGAAGTATTTGAGTGAGAATTTCTTCAAATTAAATGTAATGACTATTGTACCACAAGTTGGAATGAATAAAAATATTGCTTCTTCTAATCATAATTTTGAGTCCTCTTTATGGCTTGTTAGATTGAGGCATCCTAATTATAACTCTCTATATAGATTAATTAATTTGCATTACTTGTTAAAATTTAATATTGATTCCAATCATAAGTGTAAAATTTGTGTGGAGACAAAATTAACTAAGACTACTTTTATTTTGTTGGAAGAAATACAGAACCTCTAGATATAATTCACGCTAATATTTATGATTATAAATCAATTCAAAAGAGATGTGCTAAAAAGTATTTTATTACTTTTATTGATGATAACACTAGATTCTACTACATCTATCTACTTAGAAGTAAGAATGAAACCTTAGAAATGTTTATACATTACAAAAACGAGGTTGAAAATCAACTTGGCAAAAAATCAGGGCTCTAAAGAGTCTTAAAGGTGGTGAATGCGACTTGCTTTTTAGTGAATTCTGTTCAAAACATGACATTATTCATCACGCACTCTATTCATCACAGCAAAATAGTGTTGTTGAATGAAAGAATATGACTTTAAAGGATATGATGAATGCAATGTTGATTAGCTTTGGATTACCTCGGAACGTTTATCCGTATGCTAATTTCTATGGCTGCCTTATTTAATTTAAATATATATCAAATGAATGTAAAGACAATATTTTTGAATGGTGAACTAAATGAAGAAATTTATATGGAACAACTTGAAGAGTTAGTTGTTCATGGACATGAGAATAAAATTTTTAAACTCGTCAAATCTCTTTAGTTTAAAGCAAGTGCCAAAGTACTGTCAGAAGAAATTTGGCAATACCATGATGTTAAATGAATTTAAGACAAATGAATGTGACAAATGCGTGTATTTTAAAACCACAGGCAAATGGTATGTCATCATATGTCTTTATGTTGATGATATACACATTAAAGGTAGTGAAGATAAAATAATTAAATTTACAAAGAAAATGTTAAACAAACAATTTGACATGAAACATGTAGGAGTGACAGATGTTATATTAGGAATGATAATTTCTAAAACACTTGATGGATATGCTTTGTCTCAATTACATTATATTGAGAAAATACTTGGTAAATTCACCAATAATGATGATCGTCCAACAAGAATACCGGTAGATGTAGATTTTTATTTATCCAAGAATACAGGCGAAAGCATATTTCAATTAGAATATTCCAGGATTATTAGAAGTCTAATGTACTTAATGAACTGTATACGACTGGATATAACATATGTAGTGAGTAAATTAAATAAAAACACAAATAATCCATGAGATAGACAACTATAATGCAAATGTTAGGGCTCTTAGATATCTAAGATATACTCGTAACTATGGATTGCGTTATACTCGATATTCAGCAAAATCAGAAGGCTATGGTGACGCCAACTGCATATCAGATACAAACAATTCAAAATCCATAAATGAATATGTCTTCACTCTTAGAGGTGCAGCTATGTCTTAAAAATCTTCCAAACGGACATACATTGCTAGGTCAACGATGGAATATGAGTTTATTGCTAGATAAAGTTAGGGAAGAAGTAGAATGGCTTCGTTATTTCTTAAAAGATATTCTGATTTGGCCTAAATCTGTACTGACAATTTGTATTCCTATATCCATTGAATATATAAGGTCAAAAGATAATATTGCAGATCTATTAACCAAATATTTGACCAAAATGCAAGTAAATTATTTATCGAGAGGAATAGGACTGAAGCCTATTTCAAAAGAGATACTATAATAGCAACCCAAACCTAATTGATTGGAGATCCCAATAACTACGTTTAACGGGACAATCTAATTATATGTGGCTCTAAAGCGCTCACTAGGGAAATTATCTCTTACTTATTTCTATGATGAAATAGTGATGTCTGTAACGTGACTTAAGATAAACTATGCTATTAATGATTCTTATACCTTAGTATCGACAATAAACCTGTAAAAGTATATAAAAATATCAAATTTAAATTTGGATATTCAAGTGGAGTATGACAAGATACTCTTAATAAGAATTATTTATATGAATGTGAACTGGGTCGATTCTATGAGAATTGTTAAAGCTAAATTTTTTGAAGCACTCATGAAAAATCAAGAATGTTTAGGGCCCAAATAAATACACAATCGTGAGAACCAAGTTGTCTCTAGAAAGATTCTGTGTGAATTTTATTGTTTTGACTTATAGAAATAGCTGAACAGTTTAAAACATGTTCACTGATTAATTAGTAAATTCAATAATTTTTCACAAGGGAATGTTTAAAGCTAAAAGCTACCTATTTTATGCAGAATTTTTTTTTATTGTACTCTTTTAATGCCTACATTTTGTTGTATTTTATTTTCGTCAAATTCTATTCATGTGGAGGATTATTGAAAAAATGAGTTTTGAACTAAATTTGAATGGGTTTTAGCTTTCATTGAAGCTAAATAACTTGAGATTTATTTAATCTTTTCAGGTGATTCCAAGTATTAATATATTCATCTCCATATGTAGTTTAATCATAAATCTTTTATTGTTCAAAATCATTATTGGGTGAAGACCTACTCAAGGGTGAGTTGGACCTAAAACTGACATGTGCCGGGTTGGGCCGAGCTCAAGTCCGAGTACGAGTCGCAGGTCGTGGGTTGTGGGTTGTGGTTCAGAAAAAATCTAATCCTTCTGTGAAAATTTTATTTAATTAGATTTTCAAATTAAGATACCGTTTATGTTACTTTTATTGCCATTGGAGTCCAAATGGACAATTGGGAGTGAGAATAGGTTCGTGTCTATTGACGAATCCAACCGCCAGACTAAATCGGTTTTGTGAGTTTCGTCCAGTCTGAACATGCACCATTGGGTTTATTTAAAGGCAAACTCTCTGCCCATTTTCATCATCCAATTTTTTCGAGTTCCTATCCTCTCTTCCTCTACTTCTGGCACACCATCTGCATTTTCAGTATTTCTCGAGAGAGTTCAATCACAACTTTTGGTTTGCTGAACTTCTAGATTGTTGTGCTACTTCTGCAAGTTGAAGATTGTTGTATCTTATTAGAAGACAAACGCTACCAAACTCGAAGTATTATAGCGAAGATATTTTTTTCTTAAAGATATTGTGTCAAACATAAGTCTCGATCGAATTTGGTGTAACAAGTTTTTTATATTGTTCCTATCCTCTCTTTTTTCCTGTTTTTATTTTTTGGTATACTTCAGATTGTTCCATCACAATGTTGTAAAATGAGAAAAAATGCAAAACTGAGAAAACAAAGTTATATTATTATCTAAATATTTCTCTAGTATAAATGCTTGATTTTTTATATTTACCCTCCATTAAATGCTGATAAAAGTGGTGTCATTATTCTTAAATTAGGTTGTTGTTGGGCGTGGGGTGGTGGGAATGACAAAATTATATTCATAAAATAAAGGACTTCTAATAAGTTTGTTGCTCTTTCTACTGTTTCTATGTTCAAGTTGCTTATGAGTTGAAATTCTCATGGCATTCTTAGATAGATAACGTTAAAATATTTAAGGCCTCGTTTGCCATTTCAGTTTTAAGTTAAAATTTTTGCTTAAAATCATTTTAAGCTCAAAAGTTCTTTAAGCTCAAAAAGTCAAAATTTCGTTTCAGAGAGAATTGAGGCAACTTTAAGCCAACGGCTCAAAATGACTTTAAGCCAAAAGACAAAAATTTTTTCTAAAAAATATTATAATTTTTTTAAAAAAAATTTTAAATAATTTTATATTTAATATAGATTTTCTTTGATAGATTTTGATTAGTAGATTTTAAAAATATAATTTTTATAAAAAATAGATATGTATAATAAAAGTTATAATATTTTTAAAAAATATAAAAAAATTATGTACAAGCAAAAAGGCTTAAAAGCCTTTGAGTTAGAAAACAAGAATTTTTGACTTTTTAAACTTTAAGCAAAAAGACAAAAAAAACTTGTCTTTAAGCTGATTGCCAAACGAGGCCTAAGTTTACCATTTTTTCATTTACCTTTTCAACATTTTTTTCATTCTACTTATAATTTCACTAATTATTGGAACATGATCTCTGTACAAAATCTCATTCCTAACCATTTCAATTGTTTAACTACAATTTAAACATATTTTTGCTCGATCAATTTCTCCATTATGACTTTAAGATCTGTTAGGTTTAGCTTTTTAGTCACTTTTTTATACTTTTTTTTGTTTTTATGAATTTTTTTAAAAAAAAATTTGGGCTAATTGTTTTATTTTCTCGACTCATCATGATAAAACAAATTTAAAATTATAGCCATTTTTAAAAAAAATTGAGAAAATTAATTAAAGACGAAAAAAACCATATAAAAGCCTTGAAGTGGTATTTTTTGTCTTATCTAGTTTTTTTTTAAAATTTTGATCAATTTTTTTTACTTTTCTGCTTTCTTGTAATAAGAAAATTTTAAAAAAGTATCATCGTTTAAATTAATATAAATTTTTATTACTAAAAAAAGAAAAAAGGCATATCAAAAATCTATCCCACACGGTGCCTAAAAGCAGAATTGATAATTATTTTTCATAATTATTTGTCATTCAATTCAAGAACTATCTTAATTTATGTATTAATTAAAAAAAAACTCAAGAAAATACTCCAGTGAAAATGTTAGGTGAATCTTCTATACAAAGTTGACTTTAGCTAGTGGGGGACAAACTTGATATACTCAACATAATCAAAATAAATGGGTAGTTTTGGACAATGTCACAATAGACAAACTATTTGTGTTTTGGGGCATAAAATTAAGATTTGGTTTTCTTTTCTTTTGAACAATTAACTAGAATGGTATTGGTAAGTTTTAAACCTATTGCTATGGTATCTCTCTTATTATAGCAATTTAATATATATCGCATAATATGACTCGTTCATAAGTATTAGATATAGTAGACTTTATGTAAGACTCATTGTATCAGCTTTAAAATTTAAATTAACTTTATTTTATTAAAAAATATCTAAAAATTTAAAAGTATTATAAATTTGATATAAATTCGATAAAAAAAATACATTAAATACAACAAGATAATTTCTCAACGAAAAAGAGAAAAGTCCCAATGCAAGGAGAAGAAAATTCTTATACGGGAGAAAACCAAATCTCAACTCAATGAGAAACACAAATCTCCATGTCGGAAGACATTATATATCAAAATGAACTAAAAAATGACAAACAAACACTAAAAGAAAGTGCACTTTTTACAACTAAAATTTTGGTCGACAAAAGTTACAATTTAGTCGCCATATCTATTTAGCAACTGATTTTTTTAGTCACCATTTTAGTTACTAATTCCTGGTTGTGAAACATTTTAGCAATTAACTTTTTTTTAGTTTTCAAATGTCTTTCAACGACTGAAGGATTAGTCGCCTATAAATACTTTTCGCAACTAAATATAATGGTTGCCAGCAATTATTTAGTCGCCATTGGCTATGCCATCCGTGACCATATGTTTTTGGTCGTTGAAAGTAATAACGACTAATTAGCTTGGTTACTAAAAGCATATAAGCGACCAAATGTTTTTAGTTATTAAAAGTAATAACGACTAATTATTTTGGTTGCTAAAAGCATGTAAGGTAAAAATGACCAAAATATTGTAATAGTCAAAAGGTGGATTCTTAGTAATTAACTATTTTGGTTGCACAATGTAGTCTTTTAGCAACAAAAACCCATTGGTTACTGCTAGTTGACAGACTTTTGATAACCAAAATATTTTAGTCGCCAAGAATTTTTTTTTAATATATTTTTTATTACGAATGAAATATTTTGAGTTACTTCATACATATATCATGTAACTGGTATTTTGTAATACGTAATCTTTGCAGTAAGAATATTAATTCAAACTCAATTTTTCATTCATCTAAATAAATTATTAATACTC
>JAOTRH010057596.1:0-18865 GCA_034768845.1 Heliamphora exappendiculata
TTTAGAAAATCCCAGAAAATTAAGGAAAATTTTAAAAAAATCCTATAAATTTTTAAAATATCCTAACAAATTTTAGAAAAGCTTAGAATTTTTTAAAAAACTTAGATAATTATGGAAAAAATTTTGGGAGAATTTAGAAATTTCTAGAAAATCCTAAAAAATTTAAGAAAAATTTTGGGAAATCCTGAAATTTTTTTTATAAAATCCTAGAAAATTTTAGAAAAACTTAGAAAAAATTAAGGAAAAAATTTGAGAAATTTTTAAAAATTTTTAGAAAATCCTAGAAAATTAGAACATCAGGGCAAAGGGGTAAAACACAAATATTTAAGGGAATTTTTTTTTTCTTAAAAAGAGATTTGCCTGGTGTACCAGCGCCTAGGGTTCTTAATTTTTTAGTAGGACGTGCAAAAACCAAAGGATCGTTACTTACAAACGAATCTAGGGTTAGGGTGCCTAGTTTTCTAGGGCTTGAAAGAACCCAAGGGTCGTCACTTATACACGAACCTAGGGTTAGGGTGCTTAATTTTCTATGGCTAGAAAGAACTGAAGGGTCGTCACTTACACACGAACCTAGGGTTAGGGTGCTGAATGGTCGTCACTTACACACGAACCTAGGGTTAAGATGCCGAAGGGTCGTCACTTACACATGAACCTAGGGTTATGGTGCCTAGTTTTCTAGGGCTTGAAATAACTGAAGGGTCGTCACTTACGCACGTACCTAGGTTAGGGTGCCAAAGGGTCGTCACTTACACACGAACCTAGGGTTATGGTGCCTAGTCTTCTAGCGCTTGAAAGAACCG
The DNA here is from genome assembly GCA_034768845.1 of Heliamphora exappendiculata. Lineage (NCBI taxonomy): Eukaryota > Viridiplantae > Streptophyta > Magnoliopsida > Ericales > Sarraceniaceae > Heliamphora > Heliamphora exappendiculata. The sequence continues at coordinate 801 of JAOTRH010057596.1, forward strand.
AAGGGTCGTTACTTAATCACGAACCTAGGGTTAGGGTGCCTAGTTTTCTAGGGCTTGAAAGAATCGAAGGGTCGTCACTTACACATGAACCTAGGGTTTTTATTGCTTTTAGGTATTTTTCTGTACTTTATTTGTTTGATATGCTCTTTTATACATCATTTGTTTGTCTTCTTCTTTTTAGGCTAGTCACTACGTCAGAGGCTTTGGAGGTTCTGCCTCCGGGGAGGTATTGGAGGGGTACGATGCCCTCCCTGCTCCCAGCCAGGCTTATATTGATGCCTTCGATTTTGCTCGGTTCATACCCTTGTTGGGTAGAACGAGCAACGACCGGGCATGGTTGACAGCTCTGGCGGAGCGGTGGTGGGATACCACCGACACTTTTCACTTTAGCACTTTCGAGGCCACCTTAACGCCTCTCGACTTCGCTCTCATTACCGGCATTCGGGTTGGAGGAGCACCCATCCCATTTGATTCATCCATAGCCCAGTCGACCGACACGCTACTGTACTTCCTCAGGGCCATTCCGACACAGATGGACAGAGACCGCGTCAGATATACGTGGTTCCTCGACCGTTTCAGACATTTTCACTACACCAAGCCCCGCCACTACGAGTGGGTCGCCCGAGGCTTCTTGATGTACATGTTCAGTACCTCCTTATTTTCAAACAAGGAGAACACCGTTCATTTGCATTACTTGGGTGGCCTGGCTCGTCTTGACCGGGTTGCATCTTTCGACTGGGGGGGAGCTGCTCTCGCCACTCTCTATAGCTTTATGCTTGACCCGGTTCCCTCAGGAGCTCAGCATTGGGGGATACTAGAGGGTTTGGGAGGTATGGTTTAATTTTTGCATTTCTCCATTCATTTATGTTATCTGTTATTATTTGCTTGTTGACATCTTCCTCTTTGCAGTTATAGACCTATGAGTTCCTCGGGCTTCATGTCCCGGCGAACTCTTCTGCGGAGCCTTCAGTCATTCCCCGAGCAGCTTGATGGTCCCGAGGGCTGAATGAGAAGAAGGCTGGAGGGAAGGACATCGACCGGTTCTGGGTGTCATTGGACCGGCTGACCCATGACCAGGTATCATTTTTACTATTCTCTGTATCATATTGTACTGCAGTGTACTAATTTTATTCATTTATGCTCTGTACGCTGATCACTGCATTTTGTTCACTGATCGTTATATTGCACTGCACTGTTCACTGTGCTCTACAGGTTCATTGGGATGTTTGGTAGGGAGTAGAGGATTGGGCCAGCACGGATCTGATGCACAGCCAGGATCCTGCTTCGAGACAGATCCTGCTAAATGGTCCATTTGGACCGGAGTACTATCTAGGAGACCGAGTAGTTCGCCAGTCGCTCGACCTGGATCACTTTCGGATCCCAGTGGTTCCTCTGGCCTATATGCGCCAGACCGATCATATGAGCTGGGTCGATCTTCTCCTGGAGCTGGTGGGGACTCCTGCAATTGAGCTGCTGGTGGCGGAGGGAGATTATACTGCCTAGGCCTGGGTGCACCTGCTAAGACCATTAGGACCCGGCCCAGTTGGTGGAAGGGGGAGACGAGCACCAGAGGCTGTCGATGCTGATGCTGCTGATGAAGCTGCTGGAGCTGCTGCTGGAGCTACGGATGAGGCTACCAGAGGGATGAGGGGCCCAGAGATTCCCTGCAAGATTCAGACCGTGGCATATGGCTTTTCTATCCCTTTGCCGGTTCCTATTCCACTGGCGTCGGAGTTCAGTGCAGAATCTGCCAAGTTTTTCTTACACCTTTCTTTCAATTACATCATGTTTTATCTGTCCAACCTTCTTGAACTGTTCCTTTTTGCAGATTGACCAGGCTTGGTTGGACCGCACGATGCTGATGGTTACCGACCTTAGAGCACTGGTCCGATATATGGATGCCACTATCCGAGCAGCTGGCATTACTTTCACACCGGTGGCCATCGTAAGTATCTCATATTTTATTTCGGTTTTTCTGCACTTTCTTTTGTTATGAGTCTTACTTCTCTTTTGATAGCCTCCACTACTGGCTACCGGCATAGTACCTCCTGCTCCGCCTCCAGCTCTGGCTCCAGTTCGAGGTCGCAGATTTCGTACTGCCCCCTCTAGAGCTCGTTCTAAAGGGTCAATTTCCTCTGCCAGGAGCCGCTCAAGAGTTGTGTCTTCCTCTTATGGCAGTGATGATGGTGATGATTTTGATCGGCTCTTTGTGGACGACAGTTCAGAGGAGGCCGGCCCTTCTTTTCGTCGGGTCCACCCGAGGCGTGACTGAGAGAGAGAGAGAGCTCCCCCTCCCCAGTTTTACTTATCGTCATGACACATTCAAATACTTTTTGGTTATGATGGACCTGTGTGCCCCAGTTACTTATGGGCCTGCGTGCCCCTATTTTCACTCTATTGGACCCAGGTGCCCCTGTTTACATTTTTTATACATTCTATGTATTTTTGTACCATACTTTACATGTTTATTTTCTTGTATGACTTTCTTTTATTTGCTGTTTAATCTGCTGTGGATGCACCATGTCAAAATTTATACAAATCTTTCAGACTGCAAACTGATACACACCCGCCATGTTCAAACATGGAGGTCACCATAACAAAACATGGCGGTCGCCATTTCCAAGGAGACTGATATGGCAGTTGCTATTTCTAACTTGGAGGTCACCTGGTCAAAGCCTGATGTCACTGTACTATGCTTTTCAAAATTTTGCAGTCGCCACCTCCAACGTGGCGGTCGCCACATTGAACGTACCTTTTGCCAAAATTTTGATTTTTTGCCCTTTCCTGCCTTATAAATACGGCCCTGGAGGCCCCAATTTTCTGTTGTTCTGACTCAGATGGCTAATCCCCTTTCTGCATGGATTGGGGCATTCTCTCATGTCGAGCGTTTAAACCTTTTCCCTTTCGGTATCAACTCCTTATTTCCTCTCATGGCCATAAAGATTAATGGACCTTTGCTGAAAGCAGCTACTCAGCTGTGAGACTTGCAATCCCACGTCTTCCGATTCGGCCTTGAAGAGCTATACCCCACTGTGAAGAAGTTTGCTCCCATTTTGGATTTGGCCCCTTGAAGCTCCGTTGTGGTTTCCACTTTCTTTCTTTCAACCCGTCAGCAGGTGATACAGCTTTGTGGCCTATTTAGGATGGAGGCCTCTCTTCTAACACAGGATGACTATCTTGGCATACCCTAGATCATTGACAAATTTCGTCCTATCGGTGACCTTAGTGACCTTGACTTTCAGCTGTGTTAACGTTATGCTCTTTGCTTCTGTCTTCTTGCCCAGTATTTTCTTGTTCCCTTTGACGGGCGAGTTAGTTGTGCACTGGTTGACATTGCTAGTCAGATGTGGATGGAAAAGGACTTTGTATCACTTGTCCTAGCCGAGACGCTGCTGGGCCTAGATGCTGTTCATCGTGGTGAGACCACTACTTTTGCTGGCAGCCCCTTGCTCCTTCAGGTAGATTCAAACCTTTTCTCTTTATCAGAGACTTATGTCATACTACAAAGCTCTGCTCTCACTGATCTAACTTTTTGCTGTAGATCTGGATGATTGAGAGGTTAATCTTGTACAAAAACCACCTACTGATAGACACAGTGCTGCAACTTTCCTTTACCACCCTTGTTATCAGATATGCAGCATCGAGGCAGCAGGGCGACAGTACCTCTCATCCCTGACTGGCCCAAATATTACTTAGCAGTGCCCGTGGTGGCGGATCCCTGCTATGACCCTGACTACCATGGATCACTTGGTGTTTTGCTCATTGGTTTGCGTCAGACTACTTTCTATTACCCCCATCGGATCATGCGGCAGTTCGATCGCAGTTAGATCATCTTTCCCCGTATCCGAGGCTGTCTATTCTCATTGCGCTGCGGGCTCCATTTTTAACACTATATCAGGATGCCTGGCCTTCTCATTCATGTATGGAAATGCAGGAGCTGCAATGTCCCGAGCTTTTTGCTGAGTACAAGACATGGCTGATGCAGGATCGGGAGAAAAAAGATAAAGAAGAAAGAAAGAAAGCAGCAAAAAGGAGGAGGATTTGATGCATCCTGCTTTGTTTCAAAGATTTCATAGCTTTTTCTCTTTTTTTTTTTGTAGAGTTTGGGACTTGCGTGCCCTTCCTTTTATTTTCAAAAACGGAGTAATGAAAACTCCTTCTCTATGTTTAGGATGGTTCAAATTTATTTAGAGTTTTTTTTTAATTTAAAAATTAATTTACATTGGTCTTACTTAGTTTCAAAGATGGTTAAAAACAAAGAATGTGGTCGGACTTCTTAAAGAAGCTGGCTACGTATCCCAAAAAGATAGAATCAGGCCATAACGTAGTTCGGGCTTAGTTTACTCTTAGGTATTGACACTCTCCTTTTGTAATGCCCTATTTTTTGCCAAGGTTACCCTTTCGGATTTTTGGCCTTGCGGGCTGCTTTAAGTTATACCTGAGTTGCCTTTTTAGTTTTTAACTCAGCGAGCTTTTATTTTCTCTTTATTTTTACCTCAAGGATAGTACTTTTTGAGTTGATCGAGGTTAACTGGAGTGGAGAGCACATTGCCATCTAAATCCATAATAATGGCTGCACCACCGGTCATGATGATTTTGATGAGAAACGGTCCGGACCAATTTGGCTTGAACTTGCCTCTCGGGTCAAAGATTGGAGCTCTAATTTTCTTAAGAACCAAATCTCCTTCTCTAAGGTCCCGGGTCTTGACCTTCTTATTGAACGCTCAAGCTATCCTTCTCTGGTATCCTTGTACATAAAACAGAGCCTGCAGCCTTCTTTATCAAACAAGAGAAACTCTTCCATCCGGTTCCTTTGCCATTCTGCTTCTAAAATACTGGCTTCGGCCACTACTTTTACTGAAGGGATTTCCACCTCGATAGGAAGCACGACTTCCATCCCGTACACTAAAGAGTATAGCGTAGCTCCTGTTGAAGTTCTGATTGATGTTCTGTATACCCAAAGTAAAAATGGTAGATGCTCCGGCTAATCCCTACGTGAGTTGATCGTCTTTTGTAGGATTTTCTTGATGTTCTTGTTTGCTGCCTCAATCGCTCCATTGGTCTGCGGTCGATATGGTGAGGACTTGTGGGCCACTATCCGGTATTCTTTGAAAAGATCCAAGACCTCTCCTTAAAAATGCAAGCCATTATCTGAGATGACCTCATGGGGGACCCCGTACCGACAAATGATGTTTTTCTTGATGAACTTAGCAACATGAGAGGCTTTCAATATCGAGTAGGAGGCTGCTTCCACCCACTTGGTAAAGTAATCAATGGCCACTAAGATGAACTCGTGCCCATTTGACGCATTCGGTGTTACCTTGCCGATCACATCAATGCCCCATACTGAGAAAGGCCATGGTGACGTCAAATTATACAACTGAGATGGGGGAACATGCATGAAATTTGCGTGAATCTGACATTTGTGGCACCTCCGTATGAACTGTATGCAGTCTGTCTCCATTGTCATCTAAAAGTACCCTTATCGAATGATCTTTTTGGCTAACAGATTTTCGCTCATGTGTAGCCCACAAACTCCCACATGGATTTCTTTCATCAGTTCTTGAGCTTCTTCATTGCTGACGCACAGTTTATTGACACCAGAATGCCCTCGTTTATATAGTCTTCCACCGCAAATGACAAACTGTGCAGATAATCGTCATATTGCCCTTTTATCCTTTTTGCTGGCAAACTTGGGGTATTCTCCTTTCTCCACGAAATTCTGAATATCAAAATACCATGGAAGGTCGACATTGCTTTCTTCGATTGCGGTCGTCGTCTCGTATGTTGGCTTTCTTTTCTGTTCGATTATCAAAGGCCTTATTTTGACTCCAGATGGTATGTCAATCATGGATGCTAAGGTGGCTAGTGCGTTAGCAAACTTGTTCTGCGGTCTTAGCACGTGGGTAAAGTCACTGATTCGAAACACGGTATTAGTTTCTCTAGCTCTTGATGATAGAGAATCAATGTTAAGTCCCTGACCTTCCATTCTCCTTTCGCTTGTGAAACCACCAGTGCTGAGTCTCCGATGACTTCCAACCTCCTTGCCCCTAATTCCAGGGCTGCCTACAATCCTGTAAAACATGCTTCGTACTCAGCCTGATTATTGGTGACTTCAAAATTAAGGGACAACGGAACGTGTGATTTGTCAGGAGTGACAAGAAGGACTCCTATTTCATAGCCATATTGATTGGATGCACCATCAAAATATAAAGTCCACTTGTCATCCCCAACTTTCATCAGCTGTTCGTCGGGAAACTGGAACTATATATCTTCACCTCCTTTAATTGGTTGATCGGCCAGGAATTTTGCCACTACCCTACCCTTGACTGACTTTCGGGTGACATATTGAAGATCAAATTCAGATAATAACAGCAACCATCGAGCCAACCTTCCTTTTAGTGCTGATTTTTCAAACAGGTATTTCAACGGGTCCATTCGGGAGGTGATATTCACTGTGAAAGACAACATGTAATGCCTCAATTTTTGGGAAGCCCAAACCAAGGCCTAACATGTCTTTTCTAATGGTGTGTATCGTATTTCTGATCCAGTCACCTTTTTGCTTAAGTAGTAGATAGTCTTTTCGATTCTAGTTTTATCCTATTGCGCCAGCATACATCCCATAGCCGAGTCAATCATTGACAGATAGAGAATTAGTGGCCTATCAGGTTCGGGAGGAGCTAGAACGGATGGATTTTGTAGATACTATCGTACGGCATCAAAGGCGTCTTGGCATTTTTAATCCCATTCAAACTCGACTCCTTTCTTTAGCAGACGAAAGAGCGGCTCACAAGTAGTTGTCAATTTTACGATGAATCAACTGATAAACTGTATTTTATCTAGAAAGTCCTTAACTTCTCGCTTGGTCTTCGAATGAGGAATTTTTAAAATTATTTTAATCTTTGAAGGAACAACTTCAATGCCTCGTTGCATGATCATAAACCCGAGCATCTTTCTAGCAGTAACTCCAAAGGCACATTTCTATGGATTGAGTCGCATACTGTATTTTTGAATCCTTTTAAAGAACTTTTACAGTGTTGTAATGTGGCCATCCTGATCCTTGGACTTGACTATTATGTCATCCATGTACACTTCGACCTCCTTATTTATCATGTCATGCAGTAAAGTAGTGGCAGCCCTCTGATAGGTTGCCCCTGCATTCTTCAAACCAAACGGCATTACACGATAACAATAGGTGCCCCATGGTGTAATGAAGGTCATCTTTTCTCTGTCCTCGAGATCCATGAGAATCTAGTTGTACCCAGAGAAGCCATCCATGAATGACAGCAAGCCGTGCCCCGCTGTACTGTCTACTAAGACATCGATGTGTGGTAGCAAAAAATCGTCCAATGGGCTAGCCTTATGAGATCTAAAAAATCCACGCATACTCGGATACGTCTGTTCTTCTTTAAAACTAACACGATGTTGGCTACCCATTTTGGATACTCATTTACCATCAGGAATTCGGTGTTGACCTATTTGGCGACTTCTTCTTTGATCTTCAAAGCCCATTATGCCCGGATCCATCTTAATTTTTGTTTGACCAGTTTGGCATCAGGGTATAAGAGGATATGGTGCTGGACAATGCCGGGATCAATTTTGGGCATATCTTCACAAGACCATGCAAATACATCCTTGAATTCTTTTAATAAAGTTAAAATTGCTCTTGTTCAACTAAGGATAAAGAAGAACTAATTTGTACATTTTGTGGGTTAGTTTCATTATCCAGATTTATTGACAAAGTTTCTTTAAGTATTGGTTGGGCATGCATTTCTTCTTCTCTTTTTATTAAAAGTTTTATTTCTTTAGGGATATTCCCGTCAAATTCAAAATCGTCGAAAAAGTGTATGAAATAAATCAAACAAAGCAGAGTAATCAAAATTTTTATTCATTTCATTGAAGGAAGATGGAATTACAAACTCGAAAGCATAAACAGGAGGAGGTGCACAAATAGACGTGGCCTCAACCACAGACTCAGACTCGAACTTGGACTTAGAACAGACAATATGTACATTAGAAGACTCAAAGGTCCAATTCTTCACTTCCTTTGCAGTTGCATCAACAATGAGCTTGTTGTAGTCGGCTGGTGTGCTGAAGCCCATCATGAAGCAGTCCGAGTCGGTTACTTATAGTTGTGCCATCTTTTCATTAAACAATGTTCCCATGTCGATTCCATCGAGCTTGTCGGCCCAATCTTCCTCTTAAATCTTCTCCTCTTCCTCTTCTCCTTTCATTTCCTTCTTTGTATTAGACAACTGATGGCCGAAAAAGATCTTCAGCCCTAACAGCTTTTGATTGGTTTCTTCGTCGATCCATGGTTCTTGAAAGACGCAGTACGGGAAATCTTCCTGCTCTTTGACAAAGTACCCATTGAGAGTTCCTAAATAATTGACCTTCTGTCCCTTCTTAGGCCCTTCAAAATCTTCCTCCGTCGATTTGTATCCAAGAACAAAATGGCGAGAAGCTGGCAATACCTAAATAGGTTTGGGGATTCCTTGCAATTTATGCCCTAGTCCCATGCCCGAAAAGTAGGACATTTGCCTCATCATCGTGATTACCCTTGGGTTGATGTACCTTTCCTCCTCATTCATTAGCATTTGGATTGCCTGTGCTTCATTAAATCAAAAACCACTGAGCGATACATCATCTTCACTATGCTGAACTTCCAACAGAGTTGAGCCATGTCCTCCTCTTGAGGGATGAATGCATTCTTCTCCATGAATAGTTAGAACGGCCCCATTTCTTATCGGGTTCAATTTCTAATGGAGAGTCGATGGTACAGCCTGAACACTTGGGTAATGCAACCAGGGTCTACCCAACAACAAGTTGAAAGACACCAGTACATCTAGTACATGGAACTCGACCGATGTTACCAAGGGCTTTACTGATATTGCGAACGATACAAGTCCCAGTACGTCTCTCCTTGTATTGTCATAGGCCCAGACTCCTTGATTGCTCGGTGTGAAGTGCTCCATCTTTAGTCCTAAATAGAGTGCTGTTCTGAGCAGGCATACATTTAATGCAGACCCGTTATCAATAAGAGTCATAGGAACCCATTTATCTAGGCATTTAACAGTAATGTGTAGTGGCTTGTTATGATTCCTTCCCTCTGTTGGCAGATCTTTATCAGAAAGAGAAATGACTTTCGGCTCTACCGCCGACAGAATAAGTCCAATTAGTTGCTCCGGGGTGGCATCTATCAAAATGCTGGCTTTATTCAGAACCTTTAGCACAAAATGCTGATATTGGCTTGCGTCTTCTTTAACTGCTTCAGCACTGCATCCTCCTCTTATTCTTGTTCTTTCTCCTTCCCTTTTTTTCCTGGTTGCCCTTTCTCCAGCTAGGCTGGCTTGAAATGCCGCCCACTTCTGGTCAGATATTCTATTCCGTCCTCGGGATCTCACAATCCTGGTATTGTACTCTCGGCCTGTCTTACTTCGTCTATGCATGGAGGGCTTTCAAATGCCCACAAATCATCTAACCCCCAACCATTACTCTTCCTCTTCTTTCTTCATCATTCTCAATAGCCCATGTATTATCAACTTCCTCCCAGATGTCTTCTTCGATAAAATCCACCTGTTATTCCCGAGCGACCCAAAAATTGGTCCACTTCGCTTTGTCTAATTTCAACACGACTCTTACTGGCCAATAAGACTGCATCTCGTCGATATATATCTCTTTCTCAAAAAGTTAGGGAAGAGTGATGCCATCAAGCACGTGGTTGAACCCACAGGGTCGGGCTGGATAGTCCAATGGCCAGTCGTCTTCCTCGTTATGCTCTTCTTTCTCCTGTTAGATAGCTGGGAATGCTGTTTGATACCACCCCCAGGCACCATCATTCCATTCTTCCATCCTATCCCGACCATTTCTAACCATAATAAACGAGCATGCCGTCTGATCCTCTGTCGCTAAAACATGAGGACGCGGCAGGCATGCTAAATAGATATATCAGCTCAGATCTTCTGATTGCCCCAGAGTTAGACAATTCACCCCCGACTACTTAGCATGGTTTGGTAAGGGATTAGTTGTGACGCTTGGTTTTAAAGCGGATGAGGTTTCGGATCTCATCACGCAGCCTTAGACTCTTATCAGTTAAATGCCCGTAGCCTTGCGAGCATTAAACCTTGGCCGTAGGGGATCAGGTACAAGCATGGGATCCAGTGGTTTGATGAGCCCTTTTTCGATGAGTCGACTCAGGGTGGTGGACAAAGAAATATTGAGAGTGAACACCCTCCTTGGCCTTTGTTGCTGTTGACCGTTATCCGACTGATGGGTATTGTTGGATTACTGGGTGGAAGAAGACGAGTTCAGCAGGTTTACCTCGTTTGAGCGAGACATGAGGTTGGTGGTGGCAGTTTGGTTTTGGTTGTTTGCTAGGAATGTTCTTCTAGGTTTTTGGCTAGGTTCGGCTTTCTCGATATCCTAGACTAATGGCATCTTCAATCTGTACTCGAGCGTCAAATAACTATTCAAAGGTAGAAAATGGCTGAGTAATAAGATACCGTTTTAGTGGAGACTGAAGATTCTTAACCACGATCCTCACTTATTCCTTCTCAGTGGGTCAATTTTTCATCTTAGCGGCTTTACCCCTCCACCGAGTCAAGAAATTAACAAAAGACTCCCAGCTCTCCTGTCGAGTGGTTTCAAGCTCTTTGGTGGTGACGTCCAATTGGACATTGTAGTTGTACTGACTGACAAAAGTCGTGGCTATGTCCTCCAAAGTTCTAGTTTTGGCCACCTCTAAAGAAAGAAACCACCTTTGTGCAGCCTCAGAGAGTTATCATTGGAAAAGTTGGGCTTTGAGCTGATCATTAATTCCTATGGGGGAGAGAGTTCCAACTTACATCCTCAGATGAATCCAAGGGTCACCAGTACCATCAAATTTCTCCATCTTTGGCATTTTAAATTTTTCAGGCAGTTTTGCATCTGGGAATAAGCACAAACCGCCTACATCCAGCATGTACTCTTCTACTTCTTTAGCCTTTCCTAGCACCTTCTCCATTCGATTGATCTTTTTTCTCTAGTGCAGACTCCCTAAACTGGGCAGGGTTTTCTTCTTCTACCACCACTGGGCGAGGAACCCAAGGTGGCATAGCAATTTTCTGTACCTCCGGTCGTTGGTTATCATCCTAGAAATCTTTGCCATTCTCATTTGTGTCATCCGATTATCCATTCACAATAGGCATACGGGCCTGAATCACCTGGATCTGCACCTGACATTGATTTTGAGCTTAGGTATGTTTCTCCCCAGCTCTTTGTATCTCAGTAATAGCTCTCATTAGAGCTGTCAAGTTCACCTCATTCTCTGTCATTTTAGTCAGCTCAGTTAACTATTTAGATACCCTATAGAGTCTGCCCGTCACTGATCTTGCCTAGGCACGTGTCGACTGTGCTCTTCTCGGCTCAATGATCTAGACCCAAAGAAAACCTGGATTCCAAAAATAGAATAACCAGTATCAAACATTTCCTGGTTAAGAACTTCGATGACAGATAGCAAATATTCCAGATATTCGAGACAGCAAATCACAGGCAGATAATCACGGAAGCTATAACAATGCTCATGTCGAGCTCATAACAACTGAACAGGTTTGACTAAACTCGGGTGAAGAAATGGGTAGTACTCCAGCAAGAAAATAAAACTAGGCTGAGAGGACTAGTTTGACCTAGAATTCTAAGAAAAAATAGGCAGCATAATGGTAAGAAACTAGCTCACGCGGGTATAACAAGGATCTAAAGGAAACGAGCCTAAACAAAGGCGGGGGTATGGAACTAAGAATCCAGGAAGAACCCAAAAGAGAAAAAAACTACCCTAAATGCTTCAAAACAAAACACGGGCATGAACCCAAGAAGAAAACTATGGCATGAAAACCAAACATGGTGAAGAACACCGGGTAAGAACCCACAGAAAAAGCTAACCTAAACAAAAGATGAGAGAAAAACCGAGCCGAACCCGGAATAGGAACTAGCTTAAGCCCGAACAAACAGTCCTAACAATACGCAATCAAAACATACAATTGAGAAAACACTTAATCCTACTAGTGTTAGCAGTACCTAATAGGGGGTTCTAGGGTACTATATGCAAAAGGTCAATTTTGGTTAATCGAATAGGGTACCTTTTGAATAGAGCCGGGTGTACACCTCCCATGTCTGGAGTGGTACAGGACACTGTCAAACAGTACGCTTGAACTCTTTTACTGCACCTATGATAGCGTACAGTCAGTAAGGGTTGCATATCTTCCCAACTATCCCCGAAACGGATGAACATTCAGTGTATTTGATCGACCAGGTATAGGGGTTTTGAAGAACAATGCATATGCATGCGAAAATGCAAATAAGAAATTCTTATTAAAAACCAATGATATTTTCAAATTTAGTCATCTTATTTGATTTTATAAACTAATCCCCAGCAGAGTCGCCAAAAAATACTGTGACGTTGAAATTTTGGGGGGTTATTTTGAAAAATATTTCAAAAATAAGGGAATTCAAAGATGTTTGGAAAATATTTTTAACACTTTGAAAACTAAATTTTAAAAACTCATTTTCGTTGAAAATGAAGTCGCCACTTAGTTTTTGAGAAAAACTAAAAAAATAAAAATGGCTACTGTTCTTGAAAATGTTTAACCAGAGAAAGAGAGCTCATGGGCTAAGATACGAATCGACGAAGGTGTTAGGCACCCTGTTCGCCCAACCATAAGGTTGGTCTCTACTAATTATCATTGGTTCTTTCGTAAAATTTCTCAAATACATGCAAATAAAGAAAATAGAGGCAAATAGAGAATATCCAAAATTAAATATGAAAAATACATAACATATGTACATAGCACTCCAAATCAAAACAAATAAATGGATAAAATTTTAAATCCTATAGCATGCAATTTTTAGCTAAAAGATACATGGAATACACCCACTGCAATATTATTGAAGTAACCTAAACTAACATGGTTTAAATAAGAAGAGCAAACACATGCCTAATTGTCAAAATTACTTAAATATGGATTTGCAATAAAAATAAGTTTAACTATTTTAAGCATAACACTAAACTAACGTGCATAAATCATCAAAAGCATAACTTAAAACAAAAGTATGTGAAATTCCTAAATTAAAAAAAAAATTTACTAACAAAGAAATTAGACATAAAAGAGTGCTTAAAGATTTAGAGAAAAAAAAAAGTTTAAAAAAAATTTATAAAAAAAAAGTAAAATAAAGGAAGGGTTGGAAGATGCTATTAAACTATTAAAAGGAAAGCTAACTATTCATATTTTATATTTTAAAGGAGATAAAAGAAAATGAGAGAAAAAGAAAGCAAAAGAGAAGAAAATTGTTATAAATGAAATCTAACTTAAAATACTTTTTATGATTTTTTCGACTTAATAACATGAAAGAAAATTATGCAAACATTAAAGAGAAGAAAAAGAAAAGAAAAATGCAAAAGAAAAAAAAATAAAGCTAATAATATAAAGACGAGAAAAGAAAAGGAAATGTAACATTGCAAGAAAAATAAAACTAGTAACGGAAAAAAATAAAATGCTAGAAAAGGGGATTATACTAATAAAAGGAGAGGAAAAGAAAATAAATGCTTAGAAAAGAAAATTAAACTAATGTTAGGAAAATAAAGGAACATTAAACTTAATATTAAAAGAAATGAAAAAGAAATGAAAATAAATGCTAATAAAGGAAATTAAACTAATGCTAGAAAGATAAGAGAAATCAAAAACAATTATTTAACTCAAAGGTGAACTGTAGTATTGATTACTACATTCACATAAATGTAAGTCCATTATTATAACAATTAACAACATTAATAAGTTGTAATTGCAAAAATATTTTAGCACTAATTTGATAAATGAATTATAAAAAAATGTACTTAATGTGAATTTGTAAGCTAAGCAATTAATTAAAAAGATTAAACTAAATGAAGAAAATTAAATAAGAATCAAGGTTAACTATACAAATGAAAGAAATACACAAATTGAATTGTATTTAACTTGATTGCTCAAAAAGAGAGAGAATAGAGTTAGAAAGATCGGGGATCCAAACAGAATACCTAGATCGCTAAGAAATCCTCAAATCGGGGAACGTACTTCAACGGTTCAATCCTCGGATTGTGATCCAAGCTAGGGTTTAGAGTTAGGCGTCGGAAGTTTGGATTTCGGTATTTCGGCAAGGTTTCATCGTCGGGGCTCAAAATTGCTCGGCGACTCGGCAAAGCTTCTCTCACTAAACCTCTCACTAAAATTCTGTCCCTAAAAATGTACCAGGGGTACGATATTCATAGAATTCTTCAACCAATGAGGTGTTACCACGTTTTGGAAAATGTCAAGCCATTTGGAGTTGACGGTCGCCAGGTTGGAGGTGGCGGTCACCATGTCTAAGAAAGCTTCCACAAGGTTCTAATGGCGGCCGCCACAATGCAAGTTGGCATTCACCAGGTTGAATGTGGCGGTCGCCACTTTTGGCTAGAATTTCCAAGAGGTTCTATTGACGGTCACCACAACGAACATGGCGGTCGCCACTTTTGGAATGACTTGGACAACAAGTTATCGATAGTTCAACAAAATTTCATTAGTTTGAAGGTTCTGGGTTCAAATATCGTGCTTGGATCACTTCTTAAGGATTGAATTGAAGCATTATTCTACCTGTTTTCATCATTGGATTCACCTAAGATTGGGCGGGGTCAAATTGGGGTGTCTACAGTTGCCCCTATTTGATATAATTTGCATAGTAACGTGTGATGCAGGTTATATCAAAGATCCAAAGACAACAGCTAATTGACTGAGCCGTCAATCTTAAGCCACAAACACACAAGCATACATATGATGCTGGTTATACTCGAGTTTTCATCGAGTCGCCTAGGTACCCCTTTGCTAGGGATCAGACCAAAACGTAGTTCTTGGGGCAAAAATGCAAGGATGCAAGATAAGAACACGATGCAGATGCTAACATGAACAAATGTTAACATGATGCAGATACTAGTGTAAACATAAATGTGATTTAAACAAATCCTAGAGATCGAGTCAAGATAAAAAAGGAGCGCAAATAGGTGAGTCAAAGATCGAGTTAAGATCCAATAACTCAGCTAGGGATAAAATAATTAAAAGGATCGAGTTAAGATCCAAGAAATTATCTTAACCGGGCAAACAAATAATCGGTCGAGTTAAAACCTCGCAATTTTGGGATGAGAGTAGGATAAAAATAATTAAAAGCCAAGTTACGGTTCAAAATTAATTTTGTCAGAAAAGATGATCACGAATTAATAGGTCGAGTTAATACCTAAAAATACGAAATGAAACACGAGATAAAAATAATAAAAGCCAAGTTACGGCTTAAAATTAAATTTATCGAAAATGATGATTACGAATTAATAGGTCGAGTTAAGACCTAAAAATTCAGAATGAAACGCGAAAAAAAAATAATTAAAAGCCAAGTTACGGCCTAAAATTAAATTTATCGAAAATAATGATTACGAATTAATAAGTCGAGTAAAGATCTAAAAATTCGAGACGAGGCGCGAAATAAAAATAACTAAAAACCAAGTTACGATTTAAAGTTAGATTTATCAGGAAGAAAATCACGAATTAATAGGTCGAGTTAAGATTTAAAAATTCGAAATAAAACACGAGATAAAAATAATAAAAGCCAAGTTACGTTTTAAAATTAAATTTATCGAAAAGGATGATTACGAATTAATAGGTCGAGTTAAGACCTAAAAATTCGGAATGAAACACGGGATAAAAATAATTAAAAGCCAAGTTACGGCTTAAAATTAAATTTATCGGAAAGGAAGATTACAAATTAATAATTCGAGTTAAAACCTAAAAATTCGAGACGAGGCGCGAGATAAAAATAACTAAAAGCCAAGTTACGACTTAAAGTTAGATTTATCGGAAAGAAAATCACAAATTAATAGATCGAGTTAAGACCTAAAAATTCGGAATAAAACGCGGGATAAAAAATAATTAATAGCCAAGTTATGGCTTAAAATCAAATTTATCGGGAAGAAAACTGCGAATTAATAAGTCGAGTTAAGACCTAAAAATTCAGAACGAGGCGTGAGATAAAAATAATTAAAAGTCAAGTTACAGCATAAAATTATTTTTATCGAAAAGAAAACACCACAGAATAAATTCTGAAAACTATTATTTGAATGCATACTCACCATAAACATTTAATCCTAAAGGAAAACCAAGCAGCCCCCTCCCCCAAAGTGACCTGGCGATCACCTGATTTGAAGTAGTATGATGAACGACGAAGGCCGTTACGATTTGAAGTAAGAGATCATGTATTCCTAAAGATTCAACCACGAAGAGGGGTGATACGCTTCGACCAAAAAGGAAAGCTAACTCCAAGATATATTGGACCGTTCGAGATTCTAGCTAAGGTTGGGGAAATGGCATATCGTCTGGCCTTACTGCCTCAACTCGCCAACATTCATAACGTATTCCATGTATCGATGTTGAGGAAGTATGAACCTGACCCTACCCACATTCTGGATTGAAAAGAACTACATGTTGATGAGGAAATCACATTTGAAGAACAAACAGTGAGGATTATTGATCAACGAGCGGGAAGAAGCTATGAGGACAAGTCATCCCCAATTGTTCGCAGATTAAGGTACTTTTTGAAATTTCGAGGACAGAATTTGTTTTACGGAGGTAGATTGTAATAACCCGGCTCAAAGCCTAGTATTAGCGATGAATAGATGATAAGAACCTAGCTCGCCACATGAACAAGAGAAAATCCTAAGTAACCTAAAATCTTAATTTTGACCCGAAAACCCTAAAAGAGACCAAATACTCAGAGGTAAAGTCTTCACACTTAGAATAGTCTCAGAACAACTTAAATTAAGTAAATAATACAAAATATTAAATTAAAAATTTCCATAACTAAGGTAAAATGACCATTTTGCCCATAGTACAGCAAAAAGTCCCAAAAATTCAAATTTTAACACATGGACACTCAAAATAAGATGTTTATATACAATTAATTAATAAAATATAAAATAACAATAAAAATAACCAAATTTCCCTTGCATGGCCGACCACCTAGGAATTTGTGCCCAAAAAGCTACTTTTTACTTTTTTAAGCTTAAAAATGAGAAAAATATGTATAAATTAAGCATTATTTTGATCCAATACTTTTTATACAAGTAATATACATATTAATATAATAATATAGGTCAACAAAAGTAAAATAAATAATTATTTAAAATCTCTACACAATAAATAAGTCAAAAAGCTAATTCTAGTCAAATTAGCTTAATTTAGCTTAAAAGCCAACACTTATTTATTTAATTGCTATCAAAATTATGATAAATAATAAAAATACTAAATTAATTATAAATACATTGATATAAAATATTTTAGTAGGTTTAGGTACATAAAATCAATATTTTATGCATTTATATATACAAAAATACACCAAAATACAAATTAAAAACTCAAATTAATTAACAATCAGCTTTTTAGTCTCCCAAACACTGCAGAGCTGAATATATATATTTGCCCCAAAACTGATTTTGTAAGCCTCGAGCTCCTCCCACCTCCCATGCAACCAATGAGGGTCCAAAAAATTTTAAATTTTAAATTTAAGCAATAATTATACTCCATTACAATTTTTCCTATAAAAACAAGGCCTTAGCCCCACCCATTCTCTACATGTTTCAGCTGAGAGGTGTGAGAGAGAGAGAGACCTCCAAAAATTCTCTAAGTGTTTACAAAGAAGAAAAAGAGAAGAACAAGGAAAGAAGAAAAGAGGAGGAGGAAAAGAGTAAGGAGCAAGCGTTAAAGCTAAGTCCCTTTCTTCTTCAATCTTTTTAGCATCATAAGAGGTAAGCAACTCCCTTAAACCTTTTGATATTCTCCCTCAAGATACCCCTCAATCCATCTCTATAACAAACTCTAAGAAAAAGAAATGAAGAATAACTCAAAAAAGGCATTGTAAATGCAAATAATTGACTGCTAGGGCAAGATTGTGTTTTGTATGAGTTTGCATGTGTATGTTTTTAAGTTTTATGGCTTGTGTGTATTCTAGAGTTTTGATTTATGTGAGTTTATAACATGCATGCA
>JAOTRH010057607.1:0-18865 GCA_034768845.1 Heliamphora exappendiculata
TATATATAATGTTGGAGATTGCTTATGAAATTATAAAGTTATTAAATTTATATACTGGTAAAACAAATAATGTTAAAATAAAATTGATTTTCTTTTTTAGTTTTAGGAACGAAATTGATATTGGTCACTATAGGCAGGATTGTCATTGATCTGTGGCGACGGCAATTTAAGCGTCAATAAACATTATTAATGACAAAACAAAACGCCAATAAATGTGTTTTTCTCGAAATTTTATTGAATTTTTTAGCATCAATTTGTACATCAACAAATGTATATCATTAATGACGAAATATGCTTGTTGGTGATAGTTATTATTCCCCATCAACAATGTCATAGCTGAAGAAAACAAATTAGCAACCATATATCTCACTGGTAAAAGTGTATTTTAGCAAAGATACCGTATTTCAATGCCGTAGATGTTTCTAGATGGGGGATCAGTCAACGGTAATTTCAATATCTTTAGCAACAAAGTACTCTGTCACTATTTTTTTTTTTTTTTTGTAGTGAGCGCAATGATGATGCATAAGGAAAATAAGGGGAGAAAGAGAGACCAGGAATGAATTTACCATAAATTTAGAGATTTAAAATTTAAAATGAGTTGATGTAAATAAAAGAGTGAGAATTAAAATGGATTTGTGAAGCGAGAGAAAGAAAGAAAAATGGATGGACGGTAGTTAAAAATGGTAAAACACATCTCGCCTATAAATTTGTTATATGAGTACATCTTAAGTATTAAAAGATATTTTTAAAAATAAATTTTTTAACCATAGGATCTATACTTGAATTAATATTATTTGTTCTTTAAAAATGTGTTAAGAAAATAAAGAACATATTTAGAAAAAAAATGTGAGATTACGACACCAATTGAAATTTAAGGATGAGTTATTCTCACCATTTACAAAATGAATAATCATTCAAAAATCCAACTCTTAGGCCTTGAAGTGTATTTAGTCAATTTCTAATTTTTTCAAGTTATTAGGTCCATTTTTTTAAAAGTTTTAATAGTTAATGGTACTCTAATTTAATGTTAAATAATTTTATAATTAAAATCACCCTTATTATTCATATATTTTTCTAATTACTTAATACACATCCCTCGCCTCTTCATTACCTCTTTCAACTTCAGTTGTCACATGTGACTTATTTTTCGACAAACGCCAATGATCATTTCCTGACGACTTTTTAGTGATCATTTTCTATGACTTTCCAACGACCCTCATTGTCTTGTGCTAACATTTTTTTGCAACTTTTTCAACGACCCATATAATAGATAAATTTTATTGTTCATTGTATTTGAACAGTAAAATTTATCTCAGTTTGCTCTAATACCAATAACACTGAACAGATTTGCTACATTCAAAAAGTAAAATTTATTTCTATTCACTCTAGCACTACCCATACAAAATAAATAAACTTCACTACTAGCTGTGTTCAAATATATTCATAAAATCATCAAGGCCACACAAAACAATAAATATAGTTAAGATTATCTCCGGTATATATATCATCATTACCCATTTACCATCAAGGTGACACAAAACAATAAATATAGTTAAGATTATCTCCCGTTTAAGAGTCATCAGACGTGGTCGTCAAAAGTTTTCAGATATAGTCCGAGAAACTCGCTGGAGTTGGGTCCCGAAAAGTCGCCAAAAGTGGTCATTAGAAATGGTCGCTGGATGTAGTCATCGGTAGTCATCATAAGTCATTTCAATTGCTGCCGGAGTGGTTGTCGACAGTTGCCAAAGGTGTTAAGGTGGAAGGATGAGGTCTTTAGGTGGAGAGATAAGTGTTTAGAGTAGTAAGGATATTTTGATCCAATTTGACTCAATGAATTTTAAGAGTTAAAATTTTTTTTGTTGGACATAATGTTGTATGATATGTTCATTATGGAGCTTATACTAAAAGCTCATTTTCAAAATGTGTTAGAAAAAAAAAAGAATATATTTTGAAAAGCATTAGCCCATTTTATTATATAAATATATATAAATAGAGTAATATCATGATGACTATATTTGGTGATCACATTTGGATGCCACATGATGTAGCACTTTATAGGTAGTGTTTATATCATCTTGTGGTCACACTATTTATTTTTAAGCACCACACATGAGATGTTACATCATGTAGTACTCAAATATAGTCACCAAAATATAATTACTATAGTATTATTGATATACATATATGTATTTATGTATATATGTATAGATGTAACACTGAATAGAAGCCGTCTATTTATAGTCATGACTACATGGTGCTGATCAGCTTGAATATACAAATCTTAGGTGATAGTCATGACTACATGGTGCTGATCAGCTTGAATATACAAATCTTAGGTGAGATTGACCCTTTTTGCATGATGGAGCTCAAAAGGGATATGTTCATCTTTGTGTCAACAATGATACTTGCAGCAAATCAATTGCTTTTCTTTGTTGGTAAGATTCCAAATTACATGTATATATATAGATAGATATATGGCATGCGTTGGATGCATAAGTTATTGTATATACTGTAAGGCATTGTTTGTTTTGGAGAATAGAAAAATGAGGAATAAATAATTTCCTTACTAACTATCCCTTTACTCATTATCCCATCTCTTCCATTCTCATAGATTTGTCCCTCATTTAAAGAAATATGAGAGAGTAGTAATTAAATCCTTATTTTTAATCTCTCGATATAAACAGGAGAAATAAATTTATTTTGGACTACTCAATGTGAAGTTTTAATTCATCAATACAAACATGACCTAGGTTACATTGGAGGTCAAATCCTAGTAGTTAATTTACCAACAACTGCTTGTAGAAACTTGTGAAAAAAAAAACTACTAATTAAAATTTTAAATATTAATCGATAAGTCGTAGTGTTTTGGCCTCTATACCGATACACCTACATTTACCGGCAAGAGCAAAAATTAATGGCTTGCATATCAACGTGTTCCATTGCGTATCAACCGATTGGTAATTGCGAATCAGACATATATACTATCAATTCATAGTTAATAGAGGTAAAGTTTTAAATTTTAGTACCGAAATACATATTACTATTGATAATACGTATATAAATAGACCAATATCGAACAATGTCGCGTGATATATTAATAAATATTAGTATTGAATATTGAAAAGTTTGCTATATGATAAAAACTGGGCCAGCCCTGTGGGCAATCACAAAAAGCAACAATTTTTGGCCTCCAAGTTTTTAGTAAAAAATAGGATCTCAATTTTTGGGCAAAAAATAAGGCCTCCAATTTTATATTGCCTTTTATTAGGCTTTCTATAGAATTATTAAATAAAAAACCTATTATAATTAAAAGGCACCTAAATTTTTAATATATTTTTATTTTTATATGCATAATGTATTCTGCATTTAATCTATGTATTTGTATTTATAATGTTTGGTGTTTTTTTATTTGCAGAATTATTATATAATTTAGGTTTCATTTGTGGGCATTCTTAAATTTTTGATATTGAATTAATTTTTTTATTTTTTTAATTTATAAAATTTTATTAAAAAAATCTCTTAAAAAATATTTGTCTAGATAAGAAAAATAAAAAATAAAAGAATTAATTATAGAGCTCCTAATAAGTTTTTTTTAGTAATAAAAAATACAAATTTTATTAAAATTTTTGAACATTTAAATACTTATTTGCTACTATTAGTTCGACACTATTGTGATCTTCATAACTTTGGGTTCGAGGTTAACAGAACTGAACAGATACGTTGGTGCGACACAATTGCAGGAGGCGCCCACATCGGCGTAGACTACGGCAGGCTGGGTGATAATCTGCCAGCTCCGAGAGACGTAATAAGCCTTTACAAGCGGTGCGGAATCGAATCGCTCAGACTGTACGATCCCAGCCCCAAAGTCCTCCAAGCGCTGCGAGGATCCAATCTCCGGCTCTCCCTCGGCGTGCGGAACCAAGAACTGCCCAGCCTCGCCGCCAGCCAAGCCGCCTCCAATGCCTGGGTCAACACCAACGTCGCGCCTTACCGGAGCAACGTCACCTTCGGCTGGATCACTTTGGGCAACGAGGTCATTCCTGGACCTTTTGCCGCCTCCGTCGCGCCGGCCATCAACAACATCCAGAATGCCATCAATTCTATTGGCTTATCTGGGACCAAGGTGGTAATCCCGTTTACTCGAACATATTGCTTATTTGTTTATCCTGTTTTTTTTAATTTTTATTTTGAGTAAAATAATAATAATTGTTTGGTTAAGTTATTATTATTTTTTTGACTTTTTTTATTGCGATTAGTTAAAAAAAATAAAATAAAAATTATCAAAATATAAAAATTAAATTCAAAAAAGATAAAAATAATTCAAAATAAATCAAATTTTATGCTTGTTTATTTTTATTTTTAATGAATTTTTTTTATCTTTTTATTAAAAAATTTTACTTTTTCAGTTTATTTCATTGAATCGGTTTGGAAAAGTAAAAAAATATCAACAAAAAATAAAATTTTTTTTTTATTAAAACTAAAATAAATAAAATTTTCAAAATTTACCTAAACAAAATAGAGATGATAGTGAGTGGTAAGAGTGGTTTGAGGTGGCGGTGGTTGGAAGTGGTGAATGTTGGAGGTTGCAACTAGTATGGGGTCGAAAATAATTGCTCGTAATAATAATGAAAGGTAGGAATAGGCGAATGTTGTATAGGAGAGAACAAAGAATGAAAAAATATATAGAAAATAAGTCAAAATATATTTTTATATTTACAAAAGTTCAATAAATTAATTTTGAAAATATTTATCAAACACATTATCTTCATAGTCCATTTAATTCTAAATAAATGGTGATTTTTTCATTTTTGTCTTATAATATTTTGGTAGATTATTTTAACGATATGAACCGTTCATATTGTAGACTATATTGAAAATATTATACGTATAAAAAAATTAAATAAATTAGATACCAATAATTATATGGTTGGAAGATACTTATAATAAAAAAAATGGCAAATATGATTTTGAAAATAGACTTATCAATTTTCTTGGAATTCATGTGATCCAATTATCTACTTATTCATTTTTTATCTATTTAATTTTTTTACGAATAATAGTTTTTATAAATCTAACAATATAAATTATTCAAATCGAGGAAATGTCATAATTATAGATACTAAATAACAAAAATGGAGAGGCTGAAAGAACGTAGAGATAAAGAAAAGAGATGACACACCCTTAGAGCTTTGAGAGCACAAATCTTATTCAGAAGTTTTTTGTTCTATTTTTTTCATACCTTGAAGAATCAATCATTCTCCTTTAAACGTACTCACCGACTCTCTTTTCCTAATCAGTTAGTTAACTTACTTAACCTCCACTTCTAACGATCAAAGCTTAACGGAATTAGTTAGAAGCTTCAGTATAGTTGGAAGCCTTGGAATAGTTGGCAGTACCAGTTGGAACAGTTTGCAGCATCAGTAGTGTTGGCCTTAGGATACTTGGCAACTGCATGCAGCAGTGTTAGGCTTTGGATACTTAGCAGCTTCAGGGGTGTCTTCACTAATATGCCCCCTCAAACGAATGTCCATAAGAGAATAGGGCATGAGTTTATAGCGGAATTTGAAGAACTTTGGGCAAGGTAAGATCTTGGTAAAAATATCAGCAAGTTGGTCTTCTCTAAAAATAAACTGAACTGTAATGTCTTTTTTAATCACTTTCTCTCTCACAAAATGATAATCGATTTCAATGTGTTTGGTACAAGTGTGGAAGGCTGGATTAGTTGCTACAGCTAAAGTACTAAAATTATCACACCAAATGGAGGGAGGATAAGGAAGAACAATGTGAAGATCCTTGAGAAGCATTCGAATTCATGAAAGATCTGCAGTAGTGATGGCAAGAGCTCGATATTCCACCTCAATGGATGAACGAGAAACAACTGATTGATTTTTGGAGGACCAGGTGAGTGGATTAGAACCTAGAAAAATACAGGAACCAGAAGTAGATCTTCGGCCAGTTGGGTTCCCAGCCCAAGCAGCATCACAGAATGCCGAAAGCTTAAGATAACCTTTCCTAAAGAAGATGCCATAAGAAGTAGTCCCACGAAGATATCGTAGAATATGTTTGACAGCAGTGTAATGAGAATCAGTTGGATTATGTATAAATTGACACAGAAAGCCAAATCAGGTCTAGTAAAGGTGATATATTGGAGAGCACCAACAATGCTTCGATAGTCTGATGCATCAGATGGGAGACAACCCTCAATTTTAGACAGTTTTGTAGAAGGGAGAAGGAGTTTTATATGGTTTGGAGTCAGACATCTTGTATTTCTGTAAAAGATAAAAGATCAGTTGCATACTTGGATTGATGAACAAAGAGACCTTGAGAAGTATATTCAATTTGTAGTCCAAGAAAATATCGTAATGGACCAAGATCCTTCAACTCAAATGCAGTGCTGATATTATGAATAACATTAGAAATCAAAGAAGAATTATTTCTTATTAGAATGATGTCATCAACATAAAGAAGAACTTAGATAGAGGACCCTTGCTTCATGACAAACGAGGACGAATTAGCAAGAGATGTTGTAAAACCAATAGTAACCAGATGAGAAGTGAATCTCTCAAACCAAGCTGGATGAGCTTGTTTTAAACCATATAAAGACTTGTGAAGTTTACACACATGGGAGGGATAGTTGAGGTCAATGAACCCTTGTAGTAGTCATATAAACTTCTTCCTTGAGTATTCCATGAAGGAACACATTATTAACGTAGAGTTGTTTTAAGGACCACCCAAATTGAGTAGCAAGAGATAGAACCAACCGAACTGTGGTAGGCTTAATAATAGGACTAAATATTTCATCATAATCGAAACCATGTTCTTGATGAAATCCTTTAGCTATAAAGCGAGCTTTATATTGTGAGATAGTACCATCAGAATTACGTTTAATTCGACAAACCCATTTACAACCAATGATGTTTTGTTGGGGGCGGGGGGAGGGTGGGGTGTACAAGGGGCCAGGTGCCTTGCTTCATAAGGGCTATAAACTCCTCAAACATAGCATTTGTCCATACTTCAGACTTAGAAGCAATAGTGAAACTGGAGGATTCAGCTTCAGAAGCAGCAGCATAGAATGAATATTGGTTGATATAGGAGGTGCAGTACGATGGCTAGGTAATATTTGTGACCAAGAACAGATGGTAAAGGGGCAGGACCCCAAACATCACGGTGAAGGAGCTACAAATGAGCAGTGATTTTTATTCTAGCATAATTAAAGGGTATTTGAACCATTTTGCCATGCAAACAATGCTTACAAAGAGATAGCAAGTCATTATTCCTAGATGACATCAAATGTGCCTTGTGCATAACAAAAGAAAGAATTTAAGAACTAGGATGCCCAGGTGACTGTCTGTTGTGACTGAAATGTTGAGTGTGGCACCAAGATGACATAAAGAGGACCTAATCTTGGCACCAAGATGACTGTCTGTTGTGACTGAAATGTTGAGTGTGGCAAGCAAGGAGAAGCATGAATGGGGTATAGTCCATTATAGCTCTGGCCTTTGTAAATGAATTTCCCCGTATGATTGTCTTCAATGAAAAATTTATGAGCATCAAAGAAAAATGAGCAGTCATTATCTTTACAATGTTTATGAACCAAAAGAAGATTGGTTGACAGAGAAGAAACTCGAATAATATTTTTGAGTTCAAGATTATGAGAGTTTGTAGAAAAGAAGGAAGTACCAGTATGAGAGATAGGTAAATGTTGACCATTTCCAATTGTGCCATGATTAGGCCCATGAAAGTCATCAGCCAAGGAAAGATTTGATAAGTCAGTTGTCATGTGATTGGTGGCTCCAAAGTCAGTGAGCCAAATATTGCTGGTGGGCTGAGAAATTACAGTAGTGGTATTTGCAGCCATGGCTTCAAGTTTAGTAGGAGGATGCCTTCCTTGATAAGAAAAATCCATTATGTGATAACAATTGAGTACCAAGTGACCAGGTTATTCACAAATTTGACAAATAGCTCGTGAAGAGGAGGATGCAATGGAAGGTGAGTTTGATTTTGGAAACTGAGAAGAATTAATCATGAGTTTAGAATATAAGTTCTGCCTCCACAATTTTCTGTTGTTAGAGAACCTCCCTCTTCCTCTGTTGTTATAAGAGAGAGAATCTTGAACTGGTACCTCTATTCATAAATTGACGTGAGCTATCAGTTGAGGCAGCCATACCATTTGTTTGAACCATCTCTTGAGAACCATCGATCATAAAATCATTGAGAGATAATTCTTCAACATGTAGGAGAACATGAAGATCTTCAAGAGAGACAGTAATATCTCGAGTTCGCATTGCAAATTTGAAGTAATTAAATTCACTGTGCAATCCTTTAAGAACAGTGTAACAATTCTTCATCATTGAAAAAGATAGAAATAGCTGCATGTTTATCAGGAAGAAATTTGATTGTCTAAAAATAAACTTCAATTGAATTGTTGTTCTTTCTGATACCCTGAAGTTGTAACTTGAGATTTATGATATTAGACCAAGAAATAGAGGTGAAATTCTTTTCTTAAACAATCCATTCTCCTTGTGTAGAAGTTTGTCCAACAACAAGAGACAAAGCTAAAGGTGATAGAGTTGAATCGATGAGAGTGAGGTGTGCCTGATCTTGAACAATCCAATTGTTATACAAAGAATTTTCTTCTCTGGTTAAAACTCAAGTTTCATCACTTTAAGTTCTTCTCAGGACATTTCATCAATAAATCCAAAAAGAGAATACGGACTCGGGGATTGAAGAGAATTGATACCTCCATAAAACAAAATTTGATGAATCAAGCTTCAGTGAAACCAAATTTGATAGATCTGAGATCAGAAAGTTTGGATTCTGAAATGTTGAAGCAGTTGTTGAGTTACCTCGCAATGTCAAATTTTCAGATGTTGATCTTGTAGGATTAGATGCCATCTTTTGACGATTTTATAGTTCTGATACCATGAAAGAATGCAAAGATAAAGAAAAGAGATGACACACCCTAGAGCTTTGAGAGCACAAATGTTATTCAAATTTTTTTTCTTTTTTTTTTTTTTTTTTATACCTGGAAGATTCAGTCATCCTCCTTTTAAATTAACATACTCATTGACTCTATTTTCTTAATCAGTTAGTTAACTTACTTAACCTCTACTCTTAAAAATCAAGCTTAGCTGAATTAGTTAGAAGCTTCAGGACAGTTGGAAGCCTTGGAACAGTTGGCAGCATTAGTTGGATCAATTGGCAACATCAATGGTGTTGGCCTTGGGATAGTTGGCAGCTGCAGACGCGTTAGGCTTGAGATACTTAGCAATAGCTTCAGGGGTGTCTTCACTAATAAAAAAGATCTGGATCCATCTTCAGAAGTATGAGATGGCCAAAGCCTCTATTTACCTGCTGATCTGAGGCTCTCTCTCTCTCTCTCTCTCTCTCTCTCTCTCTCTATATATATATATATATATATATATGTATATATATTAGTATTTGTGACGACACGATAGGTGTGTAATATTAGTTATTATTTGAAAATACTTAAAAAGAGTCGGCATAATAAAAATAATAATTATTAAATAAATTGCAAAAATAAAATATATTAATTACAAATTATGAGAATTCAAGTCATTAAATTTTAAAATTAAAAAAAAAAAAAGAGTGAGTGGTTATATAACTACTTTTACAAATTTAAAATTTTAAAAATTTAAATTATTATGGGGGGTATATTTGAAAAATTAAATGTATGGCTTGTTTCAATAAATTAAATTTGTGTGTTTTCTTTTAAGAGTAGCATATATAAGGTGTGTATAGGATAATATATATTAACTAATTATAAATTATTTATATAAAGATAAGTTTGTTATAATTAAAAATTATACTTAAAAATAAGATTTTATTTTTAAAAATCTTAAAAATAGAATCAATCCTATTATAAATATTTTAAATAGTGCTTATAATTAATTAATTGAATTTGTTACCAGGAGAGAGAGAGAGAGAGAGAATTTTTTAAAAAAATAATTTTAAATTATAATTATTGTTCTTTTTGTCGAAATTACACCAAACAGGTGACAACAGTTACGGCGACGATCCTCGCAAGCTCTTACCCTCCGTCGAAAGGAGTCTTCTCCGGCGAAACAATCGGAGTCATGAGAAACGTAACAGCTCTCCTAAAGCGAACCGGAGCGCCGATCATGGTGAACGTCTACCCTTACTTTGCCTACGCCTCCGATCCCAGCCACATCTCCTTAGAATATGCCACATTCCGGTCGTCCACGCCGGTGGTGGACGGCCAGTACAAGTACTACAGCCTCTTCGACGCCATGGTCGACGCTTACTACGCGGCGCTGGAGAAGATCGACGCCGGAAATATCCCGATCGTCGTGTCGGAGACGGGGTGGCCGACGGCGGGGAACAGCCCGTACACGAGCGTGGCGAACGCGCAGGCGTACAACAAGAACCTCCTCGGCCGCCAGGGGACTCCGAGGCGGCCCGGCCGGGCGTTGGAGACGTTCATTTTCGCCATGTTTAACGAGAATCGGAAGCCGAACGGGGTGGAGCAGAACTGGGGGCTGTTCTACCCGAGCATGAAGGCTGTTTATTCCTTGTTCCAGGGTTGTTAATTAATCCTACACAAACTCTCGAGCATCTGAATTACAATTCACTTCTGCAATTTATATATTTACAAATAAGACTGAAGGTAAATTTAATTACAAGACTAAAGAGAATGATCATAATTAAATGTATTTCTTAGCCCCTGTTTTGAGTTATTTAAAAATTTTGGTTTTTCTTTAATAAATACGAATTACTTTTAAGTTATATTATTCAGTTTTTTCAAATATCTATTAATTTATTAATTTATTTTTCAGCAAAAAGATGCATCTTAAAAAATTAAGAACATACTAAGCATTACAACAAAAAGTAAAAAGACAAAAAAATTTACCCTAAACAAGTTATTGTAAATAATTTAACTTTCTATGCTCTTTTTCCTAAAAACTAGTAGGTGGTGCACACGTGTGTAGTTTTTTTGTAAATTTTTTAAAATTTTAAAAATAGTTACTATATTAATAATTTATAATTTTATCCCTATACTTAATAAAAAATGTGATAGTTAGGTTATGAGTAATTTTAGAATTAAAAATTATGTGACAGGATAATTTTACATTAGAACTTGTGAGACAAGGCTTCAAAACTTATAAATCCCTTCATAAATAATATAAATGCTAACCTCTGAAAAACCGACTTTTAGGACTTCCAAATGCTCGCAATTTACATCAAATCTATACCCCAGTAATCTAAATCAAATCTCACATTGATACCTCATTTTTCAATTTTAACAATTTTATCAATAGGTATGGGCCTATTTCAATTATTAAAATTATTTATTTTATTATTCTAAGTGTACAAATAATTAAAGCAAAAAATATAATTGATCGAACATTAACTATTTTTGTCAAGAGAATAAATGGTGTCTGAGCAGTAATGTTAATATTTTTTTTCATACAAACATAATTTTATATATATATATATACTTAACGATATCGAGCTAATATAATTTTTTGCATAAATAATTTAGACAGAAATCAAATTAATTTTGGACCTAAATTTAGCAGACAAATTCAATTCAATTCATCAAAGAAGAGGTGCTGGACCTTTAACAATTCGCTTCCACAATTATGATCTAGGTGCAATTGAAATAAATTTCCAAATAAAAGTGCTAGGTGTTTCTAACCCGCTATAACAAGCCAATGCATACTTCATTAGCTCCACTACTTTTTCAGTTGTCCCAAAAATAACCAAGAGAGAATTTTTTTATTTATTAAATTTTAAGCCAAAAGACTTTAAGTAAGCATTAAAACCAACAATCAAATGAAACCTAAATAAAATTGAGAACTTTTAGTCTCTACAATCTTAGAATTAGAATAGAATTTTTTCGGTTACTCTAATCAAAGATTTGGATTAAATTTAGAATTTTCAGTTCCTACACTCTTACAATCTCCATAAAATTCTTGTTCAAAAAATTCTACATTATAGGATTCTACAATTGTGTTGGACTCTATATCAAGAAGTTTATAGGCTTTGCTATGCTCGAAATAACCAATAAAAATACTTTTCATTGCCCGAGAATTTAACTTAGTCTTATTTGGGTTTAAAACCCTATAATATGCCAAACACCCCCACACTTTTAAGTATATCAAATTAGACTCTTTCCACCACTCATGTGGCTAGAGATTAGTCTTTTTAAAAATGATTCGATTATGTAAGAAATAAGTAATATGTAAAATTTTACTCCATTAATTAAAATGTGCATTTGCATACACAATCATACAATTTATCATTTCTACAATAGTATGATTTTTTCTTTTGTTGTGGTGTGTAAGGTGTAGATTTTTTTTTATGTATAATACCATACAATTCACAAAAATTATCCAACTCATAGGAAAAATATTTCAATCATTTGTCACTTCTTGAGACCTTAATTTTCTTATTCAGTTGGTTATCAACTTTATTTTTGTAAATTTGAAACTTATTGAAAATCTTATCTTTTGATTTCATAAGATAAATAAAAATATATTTAGAAAAATCGTCTATAAAAGTGGCAAAGTATCTTTTTTAACCACAAGTTAAAATTTCATTTAATTTACATACATCCGATTACACAAATTCTAAAATTTTAGAATTTCTTTTAATACCATGAAACAATTTCTTCGCCATTTAGACTTAGCAAAAATTTTACATTTATCACAAATAGAATCCTAATAATTTATTAAACTAAATCAACTCATATTTTTTTATTGATCTGAAATTTAAATATGTTAATCTACTGTGCTATAAATCATGATATCTTGATTTATTCACCATCGAGAAAGGTATTGAAGGCAAAACTGGTAAGATCATTATTTTTATAAATAATTTTCGATAAAAATAACTGGATGCGTAATTGCCAAAACGGCTCCAAATAAAACTTTTGATGTCGAACGATCAAAATAAAAACCCGTGCCACAACGATTAATTTAGAAAAATACTTTTTTGGTCGATTCTCCAACTACGATTTTTTATTCCAAGTTAAAACTCTCGTCAGACCTTCTACTATTTTTCCTTATACGATTTTCTAACGTAGTGTGTGCTACGATCCTTCGAGAACTCGTATTGGCAGAATCTGGTCAGCTTTAGTTTTGAAGACAAGTTATGAATTTGGTTTAACCTACCTGCATATTTATAAGGTTACAGCAGGGACCTGTAGAGTAATTATGACAAAGACTTCTACTGTAACCCAGATACGTATCCAACGGTTTCTGCAATTAAACAAATCTCTCAACAGTATCTGTAATTATGAAAACCTTATAGCAGTTTCTGCAATTTTCATAAAATACTAAATTACAGTTCACACCACTAAAGAATTGTAATTGCACTCAAAGCCATAATCTCAAGATTTTCTTGCATTGAGCTCATATTATTAAATGCTCAACATATCTCCTCATGTTAAGAATCTCGATACCTGCTAATTAAATTTTATTACTGATAATTTAATTTAATCGGTATCTTTAAAATTTATTAAGCCCTTCCGCTTAATTTGTTTGACCGCCGGACAATCAAATCTACCTGTGGGGTTTGACCCTGTCAAAACTTAAAAGTTTCCTTAAAGGGGTATCGTCAATCCCAATCAGACGAGACATGAATTCCATTAATAATTAATATTTACTATATAATTGATACTGCTATCTATCTCACCAGAAATATAGACACATATAAGATCGCACCCTCTAATGAATCAGAATAACGAATATTAAATATACGCAAATCAATAATTATTTCAGGATTAAGAGTATAAGCTCTCTCATAATAACCTTGGGGAATAAATTAATTTATATAGTCAGCATAAAATTAATTACCTCAATGTGTCCCGTTCAATACACACACAGTGTACTAACACAGATAGTTGAAATAATAGACGATGCTATTATCTGTTCTTTGTAATCAAGACAAGCTTACTAAAACTTTGTACTACAGTTGTACCGATGGTATGTCCATTTTCATCTAAACTGTGAATAAAAAAATTTTATTCTACAAGAATCTAAAATCTGGTCTTTTGTCTGCAAATCGTACTCTACATACCAAATTAAATACTGTGCAAAATAAAGAATATCCATGCATAATATTAAAAAAATGATATTGCATACATTATTCATTAAAATTGTCATAAAATAAAAAATTAATTTTATTAAAAAATTTAAATACTAAAAACATAATTTTCAATATAAAACCCTAACAGGAGACTCAAGAAGAACACTTGCGAATCCCATTGCAACTTTTACAAGAACACTGGTTGTATGCAAAATACGAGAATGTGAATTTTGGTTGCCCGAAGTAAAATTCCTTAGGAACATGGTTCCAGAAGATAGAGTGGCAGTGAATTCTTCAAAGATTGATGTTGTGATGAGTTGGGAATGACCCAAAAACTTTTTTGAGATTAGAAGCATACTGTGATTAGTAGGCTACTATCAAAGATTTGTGAAGGATTTATCCTGACTATCCGTGCCTATGACACACCTTACACGCAAAGGAATCAAGTTTGTGTGGAACGAAGCTTGAGAGCTTGTTTTTTAGGAATTGAAGAAGAGTTTGACTAATGCGCCTGTTTTAATCATACCGGAGCGAGGGTTGAGCTATACGGTGTATTGTGATGCATCCCACGGCAGCAAAGGTTGCGTTCTGATGCAACAAGGTAGAGTACTTGCCTATAGTTCTCGATAGTTAAAGACACATGAGAATAATTACCTGACGCACAATTTAAAGCTTGCAGCGGTGATCTTCACCTTAAAAGCGTGGATGCACTACTTATATGGTGAGCATTGTGAGGTACTTTTGGATTACAAATGTTTGAAATACTTATTTTCCTAGAATGACTGGAATCTGTGATAATGGAGATGGATGGAGTACATGGAAGATTATGACTTTGATTAATATCATTTGGGAAATGCTAATGTTGTGGCCGATGCTCTTAGTCAGAAGTCTCTTAGTTCTTTGACCCGTGTAGCCATTCGATAGTGGAATATGCTTGGGAAAGTCGGAGAGTTTGATTTACATCTCACCCAAATCGATGAGTGTCTACGTTGTTTACGATAGTGTCGTAACCTACTCTTCTCAGTCGTGTTATCGATGCCCAACAGCAGGATAGCGAAAGTCAGATGTTTCGTGATCGTATTATGAGTAGTGAGGACACTAGAGGATGGGCTTTGCACCCCGACCAAAGTCTGATATTCGTTGGGAGATTGTTTGTACCAGAGTCGTGTCGCGAGAATGTACTACATGAGTTCCATCACTCTCGTCTTGCAGTGCATTAGGGGGTACGAAGATGTATCAAGACTTACGTCGTCAGTTTTGGTGGAAGGGTATGAAAAAAGATGTAGCACTTTTTATTTCTCGATGCCTGACTTGCCAGCAAGTAAAGGCCAAACACCAACGACTGGCAGGATTATGCAACCATTACCAGTGTTAGAATGGAAATTAGAGAATGTCACAATGGACTTTATGTCAAGACTTTTGAGATCGCTGAAAGGTCATGATGCTATTTGGGTTGTGATAGATAGATTAACTAAATCCACACACTTCCTTGCTATCCAAATGACTGACTCAGTGGATAAGCTCAGGGGATTATACATTAGCGAGATTGTTCGACTTCACGGAGTCCTATTGTATATTATTTCTGATCGAGACCCTTGGTTTACTTAACGTTTTTTGCAGAGCCTACAGTTAGCCTTGGGGACAAACTTTCTTTTAGCACTGGCTTCCATCCCCAGACCAATGGTCAATCCTAGCGTACTATTCAGATCTTGGAAGACATGTTGCAGGTTTGTGTGCTATACTTTCGTAGTTTGTGGGAGGATCATTTGCCTTTAGCGAATTTTGCATATAATAATAGTTATCAGTCGAGTATTGAGATGGTGCCCTTTGAGACTTTGTATGGTAGACCTTGTAGGTCACCGATCTGTTGAATCAATCTGGGAGAGGCGACCATTTTGGGACCGGACCTAGTACATGAGACAACCGACAAGATCGCCACCATTTGTCAGCGTCAAGTAACTGCCTAAAGTTGTCAAAAGATCTATGCCGATAGGAGGAGAAGACCCATGGTGTTTGAGGTAGAAAACCATGTGTTTTTTAAGGTCTTGTCACATAAAGGATTGATTAGATTTGGTCGAAATGGGAAGTTATCGCTAAGTTTCATTAGGCCATTTGAGATTCTTGAAAAGATTAGAGAAGTGGCTTACCATCTCACCTTGCCTCTACAGCTATCGTCAATGCATAGTGTTTTTCATGTTTCGATGTTGCAGAAGTATGAGCCGGATCCTTCACACGTGCTTGATTGAACCGAATTGAGAGTGGAGGGTGATATCTCCTACGAAGAACGATCGATAAAGATTTTGGACACTAAGGAGCAAGTGTTGCAGGAAAAAACTATTGCATATGTCAAGGTGTTGTGGCTCCATCATTGCGTCGAATAGGCCACATGGGAACATGAATTAAAAGTTCGTTCTAAGTATCTGGAATTATTCTTATCTTGACGTGTATCGAATTTCGAGGATGAAATTCCCTAAAGGGGAAAAGATTATGAGACCTAGTTCTGTCTTTATTAATATAATTAAATGATGATATCTCATGTGGTATATTATGTGGCTTGTATTTATTTCATATAAATATATGGCCAGTGGGCTCGATGAATTTTTAACAAGTTTCGTTGGACCCGTCAGTGTGCACAGAGACTCGAAAAATTTAATTTGAAAATAATTTTAAATTTCGATAATTTTTGAAATTGTGAAATTTTAAATTAATACAAAATTAAAATATTAATTTTAACGTGGTGTAAACGCATATATGTGGATTAAATACATCATTATTGTACAGGAGAATTTTTTGAGCATACTTGGATAGTGAATTTGATTCTTGTGCAAGGCTTCATGAGGAAGCCTCTCTCCCCCTCTTACCCCCATTTGGCCAGCCTCCTCCCTCTCTCCCTTTCCTTCTCTTTTTCTCCTTCTTCCTCCATAAAATACTGCCATGCTCTCTCCTTCTCTCTTCATTTTAAGGATCTTAAGTTTGAAGTTTGGTCACGGTCAAGAAGGAGATATTGTTCTACTCTGCAAGGGCTTTGCATCCAACGGAGTGGAATTTTATTTTGGCTAGTTCGGGTTGTTGGAAGTGTTAAAGCTCTGAATTTTCGACTCACCGAGGTAGGATTCTTGACTAATCTTGAATAAATGTGATCAATATGTGATTAAATACTTTTTTGAGAAAGATTACATGAGATTTATCTTTAAATTAAAATCCTAGCATCTATAGAGAGTTAGAGATTGGTATTTGGGAGGAATTGGGTGTGTGATTGCGGAATTGATTGTGTTAATTCGAAATTGGATATGAGATTGTGAAATTGATTATGTTAATTGGAGATTGGATTCGAATGTATGTTGGGATTTGAGTAGTCGATTGAACTATGAAAAATTCCATCCAAGAGATTGGGGATTACATACATGTGTTGTATCGTAGAGATTAAAATTAATTTGAGCTCATATGTGAAAACTTATCATTATCAGCTTTTTAGCTTGTGTGACAACATTAACCTGTGTGGCGACATTAACTTGTATGGCAACACTTGCCTGTGTAGTAATATGGTATCTAATTAAACTTGTGGAATGAGAAAATTGGATTATGCGGATAAGTATTTCTCAAAATTCATTGACATCTTATTTGGGAATTGCCCTTTTGCATATCATGTATCCATTCATGTTTAATCATTTTTTATTGGGCTTTAGTTCATGGTATTTGAATAATATTTTTCAGATCTTTGAGGCAATCCCATGGCCTAATAGCAAGAAAATCGGGTTTTATAATTATGTGGTCTTACTTTGGGTTATGTATAACATTTTTGAATGATATATTAGTGTTGGTCATGGTTTGTAATCTTTTGAATATATTTTGTAATTAAATTTTCAAGTATTATAATGCTACAAAGCCAAGTCATTACGAAATTGAATGTGGGTGATGATGTAAACTCTCTAAAAAGGTTTTTAGACCTTATGTCATGTAATTTTGAGGTTTTTAGGATGAATGCGCATGTAAATTGTCTTGTTTCAAAGTTTTGAGTCACATTTCATATCAAATCTAATATTTTTCCAAGGCTTTTGTATGCCCTTTTTGCATGAAAACATGTTTGGAGGAGAGTTGAATTACCAAAGTTTCAAAAACATTTATCAGACCAATCAATAGACCAATCAAGCGATTCATCGAGTGATTTTGGTGGTGCTGTAGTTTCTACTTGCGGGTTCAAAATACTAAAACCCGTGAAAGACCGATCGAGCAGTCTATCTGATTTGTTAATTTTGTGACTTTCATCCTTTTACTCTTATTTTAAAGTGGTGCATTTTCATCTTCATAAAACATTTTTAGATAATTCTTATGTTCAAATTGAAGCCCCAACAAGTATTTCTTTCTTCAATTGAAATTCTTTTTGACTAAGAAGGGGTTTGACCTTAAAAAGTGATGTTATTGTAGTTTTCCTTAAGTTTTCCCTTCTTTTTCATCTTGTTTGAGTTTGGGGTGTGACACGTAATACCTGCAATTTAGTCTCAACATTTTTGTAATCGAAAGAAAGCATAATTTTATGAGAAGATGTTATTTATAATGAAATTAAATCGTTGCATTTGCTGTATTTCTTTATGAAATTTAAAATGCATTTTTGATACAAAATAGAGGGGAAATTTCTCCAAACAGTTATTGTCGATTTTAAGATCTAAATTTCGATTAATCTTAGCTAATATTTTTAAAATGCGTTAGAGAAAAACATGTTTTTAAAATGTGATGTTTTTTTTAATCTTAGAGACTTTAAAAAATATGAGCTATTTTATTACATAAATATTAT
>JAOTRH010057618.1:0-18865 GCA_034768845.1 Heliamphora exappendiculata
TTCAGTGGTCTTTGGTGGTTTGAGTTCGTATATGTTCGTGGGAGTTTATTATATGCGAATTGGTAGGTTTATGAGTGGTTTGAAGCATCATAGTGGATAGTGGGTGTTGGAGAGTTTAGGGGCTTAGAACACCAAGAACAGAAAAATTTGGGTTTTTCTCGAGTGGTAGCTCGTTCGACCGCCCGATGTCCACTTGAGCGGACTGGCTGCGCAAGGCCATTTTGTTTTGATGTTATCTCCATCATTCTGACTCGAAATTGGGTCGTTCTTGTACTCAAAGTGAAGCCCCGGAAGTCTTCTTTCCAATGACACCTCTATCACCTTAAAATTATTTTTCTAGAGAAGATTATGACCAAAAGAGTGAATGTATGCCAAAAGTTCTAAACCATTTTTCACCCATTTTTGGCTAAATGTTTGGAAAAAGGTTGTTTTTCATCTTGGTTGGCCGTGTTGGGTGTGTAGGAGGTTGTGTGGGCCATGTTGGGCGTGTGTGGGTTTGTGTTGGCCATGTTGGGCATGTGTGGGTTCGTGTTTGCCGTGTTGGATGTGTGTGAGTCCATTTTGGTCGTGTTAGAGCCTTGGGAGTTTGTTGGTGTTTTGAGGCTTGGTGGTTGGTTATTTGGTTTTCAATTGGCGTCCTATTGTATTCAATTGATTAGTTTATGGGAATTAGTCTATTCAAATACCTGTGGATTTATTTTGGGGATCGATTGGTTGTGTGATGGCTTCGGGAGTCGTGTCGTGGCTTCGGGTGTTTGTTTGGGTGTCGTCCACATGGGTGACGTGCATGGTTAGATGTGGGTTTTTGGTATATGGTTGTGTGTGAGGTAGTTTGTGCATTGTTGCATGCGGGGTTTTGGTTATGTCTCTCGGTTTGGGTTTCCTCCCAGCAATGACCGCTCGAGCGGTGGTTGTGCGGTCGAGCGGGCTGGTGGCAGTGTGGTATGTCGGTAGAGGACCTGTGAGACCCTGGCCCGTTTACTTTTTTGGCATTTTTTGACGCACGTTATGTGTTTTCGTTGCAGCATGTTTTATATGCTTTTGATGCATGTTTGAGGGTGGAGATGTATGTGGGGAAGGTTTTGGGGGCCGTGGGGTGTTACGGCGCGAATTTAAAAAGTGCAAAAAAAAAGATATTTTGGATACCTATTAATATCTGGTGTTAGATATTTTCAAAAATATATTTTCTAAAACTTCTCCAGTAAGTTTTTCGTTTTCTCTCTGTCTTCTCTCTAAGTTCTCGGGGGCCCGAGGCTCAAATTTTCAACGATCCAACAGCGGATCCTTACTTTTGGCATAGTGGGCTTCGCAACCATGCGGTCAGATTTTTATTCCAACGAAGCTGGATTTTGCATGTGGTTCGAGGCGTCAAGTTTTTAACTCACCGAGGTAGGATACTAGACCCTACTGCTGTATAAAGTTGCTATGTGTAAACGTGAGTATTTTTAAGGGGTAGATTGCTGAGAACTGCATTTGTTTTAAGTTTGGTTTTGGGCTTAAAACTTATTTTTTGGTGATTTCGTGGATGGAATCGAGTGCCGGGTGTTTCTGTGGTGGTCTTGGTGTTAGGCCTAGGCGTGTGCATATTTGTGGGTGATAGATCGGTGTTTGGAGGCTTCGATTCGGGGGTTTGGAGGTTGAACCCGTAGCTCAGAATCAATTTTTGGGTGGGTTCAGTCGATTGAACTCATAGGTTCAGTCGACTGGATCATAGTTCTTGGGGTTCAATCGAGTGAACTCATGGGGTCAGTCGACGAAATCGTGTGTTTGGGCGTTTTGTGGTTTTCCAGTGTGTTTTTCAGTTGACTGAGGGCTTAGGCCAGTCGACTGAACTTCTGGGCGGTGTGATGATGGTTCGATGGTTGGGTTTTGGTTTTTGAATCATGTTCTTTGGTATTCAATTGATTAATTTATGGGAAGTAGTTGATTCAAATACCTTTGGATTCCTTTTGGGGTTTGGTTAGTTATGTGGTGGTTTCGGGGGTCGTATCGTGGCCTCGGGTGTGTATTTGAGCTCTTGATCCTTTTGAGGAGAAAGGTGGTGTTTGTAACCTCGCGGTTTGAGGGTTGGTGTTGGCCTTTGGGTTAGGCTTGGTTGTCCTTGTGAGTGGACGTTGGTTTGTTTCAGTGGGTGGTGTTGTGATGTATTGTTATACATAGTTATGTGCATTTATAACTGTTTATTTGTGCATAAAATATGTAAGTGAATTACATAAGGTGATATCATTATGTGTAACGTGGTTTATGCTTTAAAACCTAGAGTTTTATAGGCATGTGACGTGGTTTGTGGAATGTCGTGTTGATGCATGATTATATGCTTTAAATCCTAGTTTAGGTTTGCATATGTGTATGAAATGGATTAAATGAATCTGTGATCCAGTAGATGTAAATCCTGGTTGATGATGCATGTGTGCGTGTGTTGGTGTATGAGGTAGGCTGCGAAAGCCGGTGTATGGGGTAAGCTGCGAAGCCAGTATATGAGGTAGGTTGTGAAAGCCGGTGTGTGTTTGACTGGGGCTGCGGTAGTCCTTCGGTTAAAGTTTGAGAAGATGCATTAGTTGGGGCTGTGATCTTACGGTGAAAGTTCGTGAAGATATGTGTTGCATGTGGTGCGTGCGTTGTGTGGGTTGCACGGGTGATGTGCGTTGCATAGATGGGAGCTGCAGTCCTTCGATAAAAGTCTGAGAAGATTCATGGATTGCATGTACTGCATATTGGGATGAATAGACCAATTTTCTTAAAAATTGTATTATCGATCTATGGGAGTCAAAATACTGTATTAACAACCTGTGGGAGTCGTAATAATGGAATTGTTTTCAAGGCTTTGATGAGTCCAAAATTGGTTTTTATCCTTGCTTTTCCTTGCATGTCAAAATGGTTTTCTAGCTCTGGTGAGTCGTGATCTAAAACGATTTTTAAATTGTTTTATTGGCTTGAAAGAAAGTCAAAAACTGCACTTCATTTATCAAGCATGTTTAGCTTATACTGCATGTGTTGTTTAGGATCTACTGAGCTTTGTCTTACGGTGTGGGATTTTGCTTTTCTTCAGGTACCGGTCACGCTAGTTGATCTGCAAGTGCTGAAGTGGTGGAAGAGCTGTAGTCTTCCTTTTTGTCCTTTTGTTACATGTTTGTTATATCTTATTTTTTAGGTGTTGGAGCCATGTAATGTTATCGTTTGGCGTTTATATACAATGCATGTATGATTTATTTTGAGAGTATATTCTCGGGCTGGTGTTGTTGTTGGTTGTTTTTAGATGTTTCACGTGACTCGGAGTTTGGGGCGTGACAACTTGCTATCAGAGCTCTGGGTTCGAATACCTAAGAGCCGTAGAAAGAGGTTGCATCACCGTGTGAGGTTGATTGTGTGTGCTTGATTGCATGTG
Organism: Heliamphora exappendiculata; assembly: GCA_034768845.1. Lineage (NCBI taxonomy): Eukaryota > Viridiplantae > Streptophyta > Magnoliopsida > Ericales > Sarraceniaceae > Heliamphora > Heliamphora exappendiculata. The sequence goes on from JAOTRH010057618.1 coordinate 3,386, forward strand.
TTTACTCGCTTTGATGACATGATCATGTCAGCATGTTAGATATGTGGACAATATGTATATGTGAGCATGGGGCTTGAATCTTATGAGTGATAGTCTTGCCTTTGGGCGTTTAGATTAACAAACTTGGGAGCCAAGTTAAAAACGCGTTTAGCTGACGTGATTTCTATCAGGAAATCTAAGTAGGTTATCCAGATTAACGCGTCATTCTTGTCAGTTCTCCTCGGTATGTAGGGTTATTTAGCATGAACCGATGTGCTTATGTGTTAGCATGCTTATGTGGTTTATGCTATGTGCTGCATATCACGTTCTATCCTTTTCATGTAGACGCGATGTCGGCGAGGTGAGGGCGAGGCTGTGGTTGTGCCGGCCAAGGGGATATTCCTATCCCTGATGTTGGGGATGCTAATAAACCCCAGGGACCGATGGACGCGAAGGAGTTGTTGCGTGTGCTGGTTGGTTCTATTTAGCAGCTGGTTGCAAGGGATGAGCCTGTTAGGGAGAGGGTGCCTACGGAGAGAGCTACAGTTGCGATGCGGGAGTTCAGGCGCATGGATCCGCCTACCTTTGCAGGAGATCCTGATCCTCTTTTGGCGATAGAGTGGTTGGAGTTGATGACTCGGATCCTGGACACATTGCAGATTGTGGAGGATGAGTTGCGAGTTTCTTTTGCCACCTTTTAGCTGAGAGGTGATGCTCATCAGCTAATGGAGACAGCAGCGAGGGTTGAGAATGCTTTGGCTGAGACTCGAGCTTCGAGGGAGGCCAGGACATCACAAGGCGGTACGAAGGCACAGACAGCTAGGCATTCCAGTAAGAGGCAAAAATCCTCTGGCATTAGCTTTTATCCATCTGGATCACAGCAATTTTTAGCACCATCACCATCTGTGGCTTCTTTTGGGAGGCCGAAGTAGAGGGAGTTGACCTATTTTTTATGCAGATAGCCGAGGCATCGTGCGGTAGATTGTTTACAGCCGAGAGTATCCTAGAGTTTGGCTCCAGTGCAACCGCAGGGAGGGAACCATCAGTTTGCTATGAGTGTGGGCAATCTAGACATATTCGTAGGAATTATCCCCAAAGAGGCAGTGCACCGAGCAGGGAGGACACACTAGTGGGTTCGTATGCGTAGGGTCGACAGCAGCCTTCCGCAGTACAGACTTCCCAGATGGCAGGTGGGAGTACATCAGTTCAGTCGGTGCGACAACCGACAGTGCCGAGTTGTGGCTTACAGGACAGAGCGGGGTTGCCCCGAGTGTATTCTCCTACAGCTCGCGGTTCATCTAGGGCACCGATCGTGCCGGAGGATGCTGATATGCCTTCAGCGAGCAGAGGTACTTTATGAGTATGCAGGCTTAGGGTCAGTTCATCATTTCATCTGTTTTGGTTATGGATCCCGTGGATGGTGTGCTATGTTGAGGTAGTGGCTGGTGATGATGTGAGGTTGGAGTGAGTTGTAGATCCCGTGTCTTTGAGATAGTCGGCCATTGTCTAGAATGCCTGATCTTGTTTGACTATATCCTAGGAATGGTTTGGCTGACCATCTCGTGTGCCTGTGTCGGTTGTGATCGACGGTTTGTTGTTTTGGCCTTCAGTTGAATTTTGGGGGCAAAATTCCTTTAAGGGGATAGAGTTGTGAGATCCTGACCCGTTTTCTTTTTTGGTATTTTTGGACGCGCGTTATGTGTTTTCGTTGCAGTATGTTTTATTGCTTTTGATACATGATCGGGCCTAGATATGCATGCGGGGTAGGTTCCCAGGGCCGTGAACCGTTGTGGCGCAAATTTAAACAATTCAAAAAAAATAGATATTTTGGAGACCTATAATTATCTGGAGTTAGATATTTTTAAAAAGATATTTTCCAAAACTTTTCCAGTAAATTTTCCATTTTCTCTCTGCCTTCTCTTTATGTTCTCGGTGCCCCGGGGCTTAGTTTTCAACGATCCAACAGCGGATCCTTGCTTTTAGCGTGGTGGGCTACGCAACCATCCGATCAGATTTTGAGTTCAGCGAAGCTTAGTTTTGCACGTGGTTCGAGGCATCGAGTTTTAAACTCACCGAGGTATGATTCTAGACCCTACTTCTATATAAGGGTGCTGTGGGTAAACGTGTGTGTTTTTAACGGGTAGATTGTTGTAGATCTGCATTTGTTTCAAAGTTGGGTTTTGGCCTTAACATCTATTTTTTGGCAATTTCTGTGGATGGAATTGGGTATTGGGAGTTTCTTTTGATGTCTCAGTGTTAGGCCTAGGTGTGTGGGTGTTCACGGATGTTGGTTAGGAGTTCGGAGGCTTCGAATCGGGGTTTAGCCGAAGAAACCCATAGCTCTGAATCGAGTTCCGCCAAGGTTTGATCAACTAAAGTTTGGATCTTGGGTTCGGTCGACTAAACCGAGGGGTTCAGTCGACTGAACAATGTGTTTTGGCATTTTGTGGTTTTCCAGTAGGGTGGTCGGTCGACTGGAGGTGGGGTTCGGTCGACCGGACTTGTGGGCTGTTGGTTTGTGGTTTTGCGTTGATTCCTTGGTTTTCGATTGTTGTTCTATGGTATTTAATTGATTAATTTATGGGAATTACTTGATTTAAATACCTATGGATTCCTTTTGGGGTTTTGTTGGTTGTGTGGTGGTTTTGGGGGTCGTGTCGTGGCCTCGGGTATGCATTTGAGGGTCGCCCTTGTGGGTAATGTGCATGGTAGATACGGCTTGTTGATGCACGGTTAGGTGCATGGTTTGATGTTGGGTTTGTGTTGGCGCAGGTGAGCGTCGTGGGTCTATGATGGCCATGTTGGGAGTGTTTGGGCTAGTGGTGGTCGTGTGGGTTGTCCCCATGAGTAGATGTCGATTTTGACAGGTGGTGCCGTGATGTGGTTTTATATGGTTATGTGCATATTTATAACTGTTTATTTATGTATGAAATATGTAAATGAATTACATAAGGTGATATCGTTATGTGTAACGTGGTTTATGCTTTGAAATCTAGAGTTTTATAGGAATGTGACGTGGCTTGTGGAACGTCGTGCTGATACATAGTTATATGCTTTAAATCCTGGTTAAAGTTTGCATATGTGTATGAAATAGATTAGATGAATCTGTGACTCAGTAGATGTAAATTCTGGTTGATGATGCACGTGTGCGTGTGCCGGTGTATGAGGTAGGCTACGAAAGCCGGTGTATGAGGTAGGTGTATGAGGTAGGCTGCAAAGCCGGTGTATGAGGTAGGCTGTGAAAGTAGGTGTGTGTCTGATTGGGGCTACGGTAGTCCTTTGGTTAAAGTCTGAGAAGATGCATTAGTTGGGGCTACGGTTCTACGATGAAAGTCCGTGAAGATATGTGTTGCACGGGGTGCGTGCGTTGTGTGGGTTGCACGGGTGGTGTGCGTTGCATAGATGGGGGATGCGGCCTGTCGGTGAAAGTCCGAGAAGATTCGTGGATTGCATGTACTGCATATTGGGACGAATAGACCAATTTTTTTAAAAACTGTATTATCGGCCTACGGGAGCCAAAATACTGTATTAACGGCCTACGGGAGTCGTAATACTAGAATCATTTTCAAAGCTCTGATGAGTCGAAAAATGGTTTTTATCCTCGCTTTTCCTTGCATGTGAAAATGGTTTTCTGACTCTGGTGAGTGGTGATCTAAAATGGTTTTTAAATTATTTTATTGGCTTGAAAGAGAGTCGAAAACTGCACTTCGTTTATCGAGCATGTTTAGCTTATACTGCATATGTTGTTTAGGATCTGCTGAGCTTTGGCACACGGTGTGGAATTTTGCTTTTCTTTAGGTATCGGTCACGCTAATTGATCTAGAGGTGCTGAAGAGGTGGAAGAGCTGTAGTCTTCCTTTTTGTCCTTTTGTTACATGTATGTTATATCATGTTTTTCGGGCGTTGGAGCCATGCAATGTTGCCGTTTGGCGTTTATATACAATACATGTACGGTTTATTTTGAGAGTGTATTCTCGGGCTAGTGTTGTTGTTAGTTGTTTTTGGATGTGTCACGTGGCCCGGAGTTTGGGGCGTGACAACGGCAGTGGTATGATGGAGGTATGATGGGGACGGAACGTCAGCGGCTCAAGGACGGGGTTGTTTGGTTGCTCAGTGACGAAGGCAGCGCAGCGACGACGACAGCGCGACATGACGATTGGGCGGTGACGACGGCGATGAGGTGTTGCGGTGATGGAGAAGGAACAAAGATGGGAGAGCTAGAGCACGGGTAATGAAAGATAGCATAGTAGGGTTTTTGGCTAGCAGTGAGAGAGAGCATAGGTAAGATAAAATGGAAGAGTAATTTTGGACCGTAGGATGGGGTTGTAATTTAGGCGGGAAGCTAATTTTGACCCTTGGTTAAAAACACTATGGGCCAATAAAATGGCGTCATTTGGTTTATGAGTTTTTGTGATTGGACATGCTAATGTAAAAAAGGTTTTTTTGGGACCATAGTTGTGGCGACGGCCAATTTCTGTCATAAATAATCTATTTTTCCTTCTTTGCTTCAGCCATGTTTGTCATCTCAAAAAAATAATCTTTTTGCCTCGATAATTCAGTTATTTGTGTCGGCTACTGCTGCCGTCTCAAAAAAATAAATACTTGTTGCGTCAAGAAATTAGCCGACACAAAAGTTTAAGGCAAAAGGTGCTTTTGCGTTAACAAACTGGCCGACGCAAAAAACCTAGAGGCAAAAAGCCCTTTTTCTAGTAGTGAATGTTTGATTTGTACATCTTTTTCTCATTTTAAGCTTAAAACACAAAAAATGACTTTTTAGCACACTTCCCTAGGTAGAGTCGGCTACTAAGGGGTCTTTTTGTCATTTTATCTTTTCCTACTTAATTGTATTTAAAATTTTCATTTAGAGTGTCTACGTGTGAAGTTTTGAATTTTTAAGACTTTTTGGTGTACCAAGGGCATTTGGGTTATTTTACCCTTTTTATGAGAATTTTTTATTTTTTGTGAGATCTTAACCAATTTTCTTTTTTGGCATTTTTTGACACGCATTTGATGTTTACGTCGTTGCATGTTTTTACGTGTTTTGATGTATGATCGGGCTTAGATATGCATACGGGGCAAGTTCCTGGGGCCGATGAGCGTTGCGGTGTGAATTTAAAAAAAAAAGATATTTTCATGTCCTATAAATATCTCGCGTTAGATATTTTTAAAAGATATTTTTAAAATTTCTCAGCTAAGTTTTCTCATTTTCTCTCTGCCTTCTCTCTAACTTCTTGGGGGCTTGGGGCTCAATTTTTAATGATCCAATAGCCGATCCTCATTATTGGCATCATGGTCTACTCATCCATCCGAACGGAATTTCATTCAGCGAAGCTAAGTTTTGCACGTGGATCGAGACATCGAGTTTTTAACTCAATGAGGTAAGATCCTAGACTCTCATGTATTATAAGGGTGCTACGTGTAATCGTGCGTGTTTTTACCGTCTTGAAATGTATGGAAATCGATTTTGTTTCAAAGTTGGGTTTTGGGTTTAGAACCTCTTTTTCATCATTTTCGGTGGATGAAATCGGGTGTCGGGTGTTTCTTTTGAGGTCTTGGGGTTAAGCCTGGGCGTGTCCATGTTCGAGGGTGTTAGATGGGAGTTTGGAGGCATTGATTTGAGATTTGGAGGTTGAAACCCGTAGCTCAAAAACTGTTTCTGCGTGGGGTCAGTCGACTAGATCGAGGAGTCCAGTCGAATGGATCACGATTCAGTGGGTTCAGTCAACTGGATCTTGAGGGTCAATCGACTAGATAGTGTGTTTGGGTATTTTTGGCGAGATTCTAGTAGGGTGTTTGGGTCGACTGGATGGGGGTCCAGTCAACTGGATCCTGGGCTAGTTGTTTGGTGTTTTAGTGGTTGGGTTATTAGTTTTCAATTGGCTTTCAATGGTATTTAGTTGATTGATATATGATATTAATCAACTGAAATACTATTGGATTCTTTTTGGGGTTCGGCTGGTCGTGTTGTGGTTTCGATGGTCGTATCGTGGCCTCGAGTGTTTGTTTAGGTGTCGTCTTCAGGGGTGACGTGCATGGTTAGGTGTGAGTGTGGTGCACGGTTAGGTGCGTGGTGTTGGTTTGTGAAAGCTAGAGTCTTGTGGATTTGGTGTTAGCCTTCGAGTTAGGCTTGTTTTCCAGCATGTTTAGCTTATACTACATGTGTTGTCTAGTTTCTGCTGAGCTTTGGTTCACGTTGTGGGATTTGAAATGTTTTTCAGGTACCGATCACGCAGGTTGATCCGGGGTTGCAGGAGAGGCGAAAGATCTGTAATCTTTCTTTTTGTTCTTTCTATATCATGTATGTTTACATGTTTTTTCGATATTGGAACCGTGTAATGTATGCCATTTGGCAGTTATATACAATGCATGTATGTTTTATATTGAGAGTGTATTCTCGGGCTAGGCGTTATGTTTGGTTGTTTGTGGGTATTTCACGTGGCCCAAAGTTTGGGCGTGACATTTTTAATTTAATGTTTCATGATAATTACTTATTTTAGGATGTTGAGAGGTTCTCCAAATGTTAGGATTTTGCCTTTGAGTATTAGGTCTCTTTAGGGTTTTCAAATCAAATTAGGGCTTTTAGGTTGAGTTAGGGTTCCTACCCTTTTTAGCGACCTATATCACATTGGCTAATTGTTGCTAATACTAGGGTTTGAATCGGGTCCTAATAGTTAAGGATTGATAAATTGTGTTGAAGTTGATTGCATACTTAAACTGTGTGGTTGTTTTATTTTGTTCGTTATAATACTAATTGCGCTTTCTTGTAACCCTTGTGGTTACAAATAACAAGTTTCACTAGAAGGTTGGTTCACCACTGTCAAATGTCTTTTAGGCTTTGGTTCACAAGTAAATGAAATCTTTTGATCCTTCTGTAATATGTCTTGAAAGACATGTTAGCCCAATGGCTTTTTAATTAAATTTTGATGATTTTAATAATTTATTTTCTAAATTAAATTGATTTTAAAAAATTATATTTAATCATTTTTCCAAAAAGGGTTAAGTGTTGACATTTCATGAAAAATGAGTCGATACCTTATATCATTTGTGCTAAGTTTTTGCATCAAATGGGTTAACACTCAGTGTTTTGAATAAGAATGTTTTGTGTTAACACAATTTGATATCTGAGTCGACAACTTAAGCCAATGTATGCTTGAAACTCTCAAGTGTGTCGACACCATTGAGAAATTTAGTCAACACCGTAACATTTTTATCTAAAACATTTTAGGAACTCATATGAGTAGGCACCAAATGATTTTGGGTTGACATCTTCCGTATTGGACCGAGATTCATTTTGAGTTGACACCAAAATGTTTTGAGTCGACACCAAATGATCCTTCGGGTTTTAGATTTTAGATTTTTGGGTTGACACCAAATTCACATAAGTCACCTCTGAAAAATAAAATGAGTCGACACTATAGAGAAATGGGTCGACACCAGAGCTACAAGTCATTTGTCAATTCTAAGTTAAAAAGGGTCGACACCAAAACTTGTTGAGTCGACACAAATATTTCTTTCAAAAGCAAGAGTTTTAGGTTGACACCAAACAAAGTTAAGTCGACACAAAAACCACCAAGACTGTCTGAAAGGTTCAAAGTCGACACCAGACAAAGATGAGTTGACTTTAAAAGTCCCAAAACTAACTCTAACTTTTTGAGTCGACACCAAATGGTTATGAGTTGACACCAAAGTCTCACCTAAAAATCTAAAGAATTGTACTGGGTTGACACAAAATAATTCATGAGTCGACACCACTATATGGGTAAGGTAAAAGAAAAAATTGGGTCGACACCAACGGAGATTTGAGTCGACACAACCACTTAAAGAATCAAACCCTAGATATTTTGTGTCGACACAAAATGGTTTTGAGTCGACACTTGCGATAAATCTCACATCTCATGCTACTTCCAACAGTTAGATTTCAGAGCATTTATTGCCTCCACCAACCCACCAACGGTCATTTACTTCAGATGGTTACATATGGAGTAAAGTTTTAGAGCTTCAAACCTCTGGACACTATTTTATTTTTCAAAATCAAAAGCTTGAATCCATGAGAAAGCATTTACTGCTCTTTAATACTCCTCTAGCAGATTCTCTCTTTATTGCTCACTTATTTTCAGTCATTTGTAAAAAGAGTGAGTTAGTGAATTCTTGATTCTCTCATTTATTGTAATAGAGGGTAAGTCACCCGTGATCCTTTAAGAGAGTAAGTGATCCTCTTTAAAAAAGTGCTCAAGAGAGATTAGAAAAAATAAGAAATTATTTTGTAAAATCTTCTTGAGACTGTAAAAGGCTTTTGAATGCGCCTATAAAGCATTCAATCATAGTATATATTCTCAAGGGGAGACTTGAGGAGTGGACATACGGTTGAAAAATCCAAACCACTATAAATCATGGTATTTGGTTCATTTTCTCTCTCCCTGTCTCTTTAATTTCCTTATTGATTTATTGACTGCCATATTTTCTTATCAAATTAAAAGGTTTTTGAAAAAGTTTTTAGAACTGTTATTATTATTTTAAAACCCAATTCACCCCCTCTTGGGTTACCTGAATTAACAATTGGTATCAAAGCTTGGGCTTTGGTTTTTCACTTAATTGTCTAAGAGTTTCTATTGCAACCACTAGTATTGGACCTATTCAATCAAAAGGTCAGTTCACCAACAGACTCCATTTGTTCAATGGAATAAATTATAATTATTGGAAGATTAAAATGAGAATTTACATTCAAACCGTAGACTATGACCTTTGGAGGGTTATTATAAATAGACCCAAAAGACATATCAAAACTGTTGAAGAGGCAACTGTCCCTAAACCTGAGAGTGAATAAGCTGGCCACATGTTGTCCAATAGCTTCCATGATGGGGAGTCCGCTAGGTGACGTAGTTGGCCATCAGATTCTCTTTCATTAGCATGCCATGTCAATTTTTTCGCTATTTGGAATGATTGAAACATCCTTTGAAACCTCATAATAGGTGGAAAATACCATAAAAATTTTGCTGGCTCTTGGGCTCAATTGAATTTTTCTTTAACTTACATCTTGACGTTCCACATATAGGACATGAAGTTGCATCTTTGAACTCCTTTCTATAGAGTATGCAATCATAGGGACACACGTGTATTTTCTCATATTCCATTCCCAATGCAGCTAAGATCTTATTTGACTCATACATAGATACTGGTATTTCATTATTGACTGGTAGCATGTCACTTAACAATGCAAGCAAATCTAAAAAACCTGTATTAGACAACCCACTTCTAGATTTAAAGTTGTACAATTTCACCAATGCTGATAACTTCGTAAACTTCGTGCAACCGAGGTATAATGGTCTTTCTGCATCTTCAAGTAATTTTTTGAATGATTCAGGATCAGTCATGCACTGATTGTATGCAGCTTGTACCATTTCTACTGTGTCTTCTACATCATCTATAGGAGATGTGTCAACGGATTTATGGTAAAAACTTTGTGCATTTATAGAAGGTGGTGCACCACTAATGGGTGTTTCTTCATGCCATATCCATTTGCGATAACTTTGATCAATGCCATTGAAAAGTACATGATTTCTAATATATGGAATAGGTTGATTTCTTAAGTTCAACATATCCTACATGGACATTGTATGGATCGAAGATCACTTGTATTGATCAAGGCTAAGTTCAAAAATTGTTCAGCCCTTCTCATAGTCTTTTGATCTTCTGTCTTTGAGGATCCAGGATCTATCCATTAAATGGATTCAAAATCCCAATGGTAGAATCAGTAGGGGGACCTGAGAGGCAGTGGTTTACCCTGCGGCGGATGTCAGCAGTTCGAATCCGCTTATCTCCAACTCGTGAACTTAACCGATACAAAGCTATATGATAGTACCCAATTTTTCAGAATCGTCGGTTCGATCTATGATTTATCATTCATGGACGTTGATAAGATCCTTCTATTTAGCAGCACAAGTCTACATTAATAAGTAAAAGAAAAGTCATATATTGAAATTGGATATTATATTTTGAGTTCTAGCTTCATAGATCGTTCAAGTGATTAATAGAGCATCCAAAGAAAAGAAAATTTTAATAAATTTCTCCATTTTGTAGAAATCACTTAAATGATCAATGAAGCTAGCAATTGATTTGTTAGAAATCTATTAGGAATCTTTTCAAATTATGTTACTCTATTTTCTTTTTATAAAAAATAATTATGAGAACAACTAATGCTCCGTGATTTCATTCCCAAACCCTAAAAATAGAGTAATAGAAATGATAAAATGATTTTATGTTGTAAAACTTATTATTATGGGGAAAAAACAAAGTAAGCCATGAAGATGATTTTGAGCATAATATTTTTTTCAAGATTGTTCTCCCATCTTATGACCTTTTGTCCACCTAAAAATTGCTAACTTACAGCAAATCAATGGGAACATTGGTTTAGTTACTCAACAACAGTTTAGATAGTTTATATAAACTAATAAAATAATAGATAAAGCAATCCAATAGAAACTAGCAAAATGATACAACAACATGTGCATATGACGAAAGCAAACATAGAGCAATGAGAAAAGAGCTGATACAAAAGGCACAATAAAGGTTATGCCCCAATATTCCTGCATATTGTGCAAATGAACTGAAAGAGTAGAAACAACTTTATTTAACTAAACTTCAATACTAATGTTGAAATGGACAAGATTTGACAGTGATGCCATCTAAATGAAAATAATACTAATAGTCGAGAAGGACAAGGTTTGATAGTGATACCATTTAAATAAAGGTTGTAATTCTCTTATTGCAACCAAGGTACTAGCTTCACTCTATGAGATACACGAACAACAGTAGATCGACAGTGGGACGAACATAGACATTGAAGAGGAGCTGAGTTTAGATGTATATCAAGTCAACTCTCTATTTTATCGAGACAAATTAGAGAAGTTAATTATACTACTATACTACAATAATAAGGAAACCCTTGACTTGGTGAGGTTTCTTATGACATTTTTAGTTACCAAAAATACCTTAAAATAATTTAAATTTTCTATTATTTGTGTGTTTTCTTAAACAGTTAAAAGATTAAAAATGTAAAAACAACTATTATAAACCCTCAATATGAAAAAAAACTACTTTCAAACCCTCCAGCAACCGTTGCTTTAAAAAAAATGCTTCTTTCAGAAAACAAAAAATCACTCCCTCTCAAAGAGTCGTTGAACCCAATTTCAAATTGAAGGATCTTCTTCCAACAAATTTAGAATTGTACAATCCTCAAATCAATTTCGAAGCGCACCCTCCCTGTGTCAGGTATGTCTTCTCCTAATTCCTCTTTTTCTTCTAGATATTAATATACCTACACATACATCTACATCTACAAATATAATTTTGGGAAATTGTTGGCTCCTATCTTACGAGTTGGTTTATTTCTTTTGTTTTTTATGTTTGCATGAAGAGTACAATTGATTGCTATGAATTTAATTATTGAATTTTTTTTGGATTTGATTAATTATTTTGTGTCCCGATTCTTTTCCCATTATCTTTATTATTTTTGTGTCTATTTGGCATCTGTTTTGTTTGACGGAATATGTTTTTGGAGAACCAATTGAATAATTAATTTTTATTCTATTGATGCACGCACAACGTGTGGGTATAACCGCAAATAATAGATATATCAAGATTGTAGAATGACATAAACAAATATTCAAAAACCAAATTTTAGAACAAGATGAAGATTGCACTCTAACCAGTTTGCTTCTTGTTTTCTAAACTATAACACTTTTCAAAATTTAAATGCTAAGTGACCTAGGGTTTACAAAAATCAAGTTGTTACAATCTAAGGTTCAAATTGGGCATATATTTATTTATACATAAGCAGATATATGAAAAAAGAGAACTTACAAGGTGAAAGATCAAAGGGTGGGATTGTTGTGAGAGTGGTGGCGAGCGACGAATGGATTATTGGTGGTGTGGTCAAGTGGTGGCGAGCGGCGGTGACAATAGGCGATGGTGTGAGCAACGACGACAATCGGTGGTGGCGTGAGGGGCTTGAGACTATAGAGAAGACAGGGAGGGAAATAGCGCTAGGTCAGATGTGCCGTGTGAGAGATGGCATGAGGGGGTTGAGACGTACTATGGAGAAGACATATACGAAAATAGCGCTAGGTATCGTGTGAGAGAGGGAGTGCTCAATATCGGGGAGAGATAGAACGTGAAAAAGTTAGATTTTTATTTTACATATTTTTAATCTCGTTTATAAAAAAAATGAGATTAAAAATTAATTTATTATTTTTTTTAATAATCGAGATTAAAATTATATATAATCTCAGTTTATTTAAAAATTGAGATCACAAAATTTTCTTATTTTTTTAATCACGCTTTAATTAGAAACTGAGATCTTTTTAATTTTTTAAGTTAGATCTTTATCTATTATTGTAGTTGTGTGGGTTATGAAATTAATGAATTGAGATTAAATGATGAAATATTGTGTGATGGTGTATAAGTTATTGAGGCAAGCCAAAGGTGGCAAGTAGACCCATAGTTGAGGTTGATGGAATTTAAATATTAAATTGTCGTGTGAAGGTTAATTTCTTAACTAACTCTCAAGATATGAAAATTGAGTTAATTAATGAATTAAATTATTAAATTAGATTTCATCTAGATACTAATAGAATATAACTTGAAAATTGGACTGGTTGACATTTTTTGGACTATGGATTGTATTGGTGTTTGACTGGGTGAGTTGTTTCCATCCATTAAACTCTTAAATAGTTTAATAGATGGTCTCATGATAATTGAATAGTGTAAGAATTTATTTTTGTGTTGAATTGTGGCTAGTTCACTAACACTGGCCTTTGAGAACTTGAATGATATGTATATTTTGAACTTAAAAATCTTATTGGATGATTGCTAAATGAATGAGATGATGTAATAAAATGGGAATCTTGTAACTTGATTGGCTTGAGCATTGTAATTTAAATTCATGATTAAATTAGAAAATTTGGGGTAAGTTCATGAATTATCGAACTAAACTTTGTTGTGAGTCGATTTGAGTTTGTTAAAACTTAATAAATGTTGACAGTGAGTTTGATGAGTATTGACTTGAATTTGATAATGTGATTTATGAAATATGATTGAAATTTAATTAGAATACTTGGAAGATAATAGAACGATCTACAACATTAAGGGTTGTGATTATTAAATTGGTAACAACAAGGGGAATGAAGCAAAGATTTGATTTCAAACTTATGATACAGAAATGAAAATAAGGGTGTGATGTTTAAAGATGTGATTTGAAAATGGTGTGAGTGTGAAATTGAAATAGGAAATGGACTCATGGTTATTAATAAATAATGATATAATTATGGCATATTGATAGGGTTAATCAAATAGTGAACCGAGGATGATTGATGTTGATGTGATTAAGTTGGGCTTAATTAGCTTCACGGTGAAAGACCAAAAACTTGCGCAAGTTGGGTGCCCTACCCATCGGATTAGTCCCTGAAAAGGTGTGCATGGGTTACATACTCGTCAGTGTTCCTCAGGAAAATCGAAAAGGCAGTGGTTGTGGTAAGTTATAGAGCTATCTATTACTCAATAATTTCGCGTACCCTATTGGGGGAATAGAGAGGAATTTCTATAAGCTGCACTCGACGTCGGTTCAGTATTGAATTAAGAAAATAAAATAGAAATTTGGATGAAAAAATAAAAAATTGAAAAGAGAAATGAACAGTTATTATAAAGATGTGGTAAGTCAGAATGTTGGGTAACGGGCCAAAGAGAATGGAAATGAAAATAGGAACCAAAGATAGTTTGAAAGACCATGAAATGAAAATAAAAGAGGACGACACATGAATGAAGATAATTAATAGGAATTTAACCATCTCATGGTTAAATGAAATGGATGATGAAAGGTATGATTTGTGAGGACAATGAAAATGAATTAAGTAAAACTTGAAATGAAAGAACCCGGTTAAGAGCCGTATATGAGAACTAAATTGCAAAGTGAAAGAAAAATTGTGCTGGTAAAACTACAAATGTTGAGATATCGGATATGTGTAGATATAACGGGTTAAATGGGATAAGAAAATAATGTAATGCGAATAGAAATCATATGTAAGAACTTAACTAACGATGTAAGGTATAGGCATGACATACATGAAAATAATGAAATTAAAAGAAAGAAGTAGATCATGTAAAAAAATAAATGAGCAAGAATGGGTGAATAACTCTTTTAGAGCAAGAAGGGTGAGTGTGAATTTTTGTTTCGTTATGAACATGTGTTGATTATTATTGCATAATGGCATCCACTCACCCCTTACTTATCATGTATTACATCATTTTTAGTCGCTATCCTACGAGCTTCGGCTCATATTTGTTGCATCCCCTCTTTTATATGTTCAGATAATCATAAAAAGAGAATAAATAAAAGTTGGGATCTCGGAGAATATTTTGAAAGAAAAGAGTAAATTTTATTTTGGATGTAAAGATGTAAATCATATATGCATGATTAAATCTCATACGTTTGTTTCAAAGTATTGTATTGAAAAACTGTATAGAAACTATGAGAATTGTTTGGATGAATGTAACTATCAGACGAATCTAGTAATCGTCATATATGATTTAATGCTCATGAAAATAAATGCTAAAGTAATGAAATGACACTTGTGGGTTATTATATAGTTTGATTTTGTATAGCTAGTAAATAGCCTTAATTATGATTGGGTATTGGGATCCAAGCAGTGCTTGAGTATATATTATTTTGTTTGAGATTAACATGTGATAATTTAATTTGGAATAGTCAGAAAAATAGAAAAAATTTTGTCAAAATTTTTAAGAATTAGACTTAGTATGTTTTGGAGTTTGGGATGTATTAAAGAAATTTTGGTTAAAGGAATAATGAGTTAGCAAGTGGGGATCACGCGCCTCGGGTTTAAGGCCATGATGCCGTGTTCCTGATCTCAATTCTTAATCCTCCGGTGACAAAATTTCAGTGCCTAACAAGAAATCAAATCTTTACGTAAGCATAGGACACTTATCTTTTACGAAATTTTAGAATTTTTTGACGCATATACAAATAATAAGAATAATAAAAGTGGAAGTTTCTATATTTATTTGGATTTAGTCTATCGGAATAGTTTTTCAACGGTCAGAACCGTTCACTAGTGGCATTAGGCCGTCGGAAGGGTAATTAACGGTGGTGATCGGAATATAATGGTGTGCGTAGTGGTGAATGTGTGCGTACAGATCATGAAAATAGAAGTTCATTAATGGTGGTCACGGCTATGGGTGGTTGCAGCAATTTAAATTGTTCCAGGGTGGTCGACGGTGATCTTGGAGGTGGTTGTGGTGGCCGGAGGTGGTTGTGGTGGAGAAGAGAGAAACTGGAGAGTGAAAGGGCTTTTATCGAGAGAGAGGAGAGGAAAAATTGTGGATGATGACAGTGAACGGCGGCAGGGGAGTTGCCGACGGTGACGACGGTCGTGGACGGCAGCGTCAGGCGATGGCGATGGGGGCTCCAGCGGCTGGTAACGTCAAATGGTG
>JAOTRH010057629.1:0-18864 GCA_034768845.1 Heliamphora exappendiculata
ATAAGTTTATTAATTTATTATAACTTATAAGTTTAACAATTAAATGTAATAAATTTGAACAATTGAAATAATAAAATACAATATAAATTTTATTAATATTTATGGGCGAGCTTAGGACGGGCCAAAGTGGGCGGGCTCAGACTCTGGCTTTGGGCTTTGGCCTGGCTCGGCCCACGGGCTCAGAAAGGAGGCCCAGGCTCGGGATTGGGAGCTACGGGCTAGGACTGAGCTCGGGCTAGGGCTGAGCTCGGGCTTTTGTCGGGCCGGGCCAAGTTCGTACAATGATAGGCCTCATGCGAGCCTCAAGTTGCCCGCGGGCTATGGGCTTTTTTGACATCCCTAATGTGAAGGAAACAACCACACAAACCTTATAAAATCATCAATCACAAGCAAGTAGTAACAAAAACCAAAAATAGAAAGGATTGGATATGGTTCCCAAACATCTAAATGAATCAGTTCAAACGGAGATGCCGTAGAAGTAACATACATGGGAAAAGGGAGTTTGTGACTCTTAGCTAAGCGACGGTAGGAGCATTCAACAGCATTATATTTGAAAGAAATGTGATACTGTTGAACCAAAGCCTTGCTTAAGGCTAAATTGGGGTGGCCAAGTCGATGCCACAAGTCATTGGAGATGGTATGAAGAAGGGCCTGATGTTGAGAGACGAAATTAGTAGAAAGATGAAGGGGATAAAGCCCCTATTGGCAAGGCCCCCGATGAAGAACTTGATTGGAGATCGGTTCTGAATAAAGAAACTAGTGGAATCAAAAATAATTTTATAGTGATTATCAGTGGCAAATTGGAATACAGACAAAAAATTATGTGAAATAGAAGGAACATGCAGTAAATTTGAGAGAGAAAAATTAGAAGTAGGTGTGGTAAGTAAACCCGTACCAGTGTGAGAGATGAAGAGATATGAACCATTACCAACCGAAACAATATCTGAACCTGCATAGAATTGAGGAACAGTGATATTAGAAAAATCATTTGTGACATGCGAAGTCGTGCCAGAATCGAAGTACCAAGGAGAAGAGGGTATGGGAGATTGAGGAATATAAGGTGTAATAAAAGGATATTGGTTGATTGCAAAAGGTATGGGAGATTGAGCAAAATATGCCATGGGGGAATTGAATCTAGGAGAAGGTATATGAGAAGATGAGGACTAATACTGAAGATGACGATGATGATAGCATGTTACAACTGTGTGATTTGGTGTGCCACAAATCTGACCCCACACCTTTGGCATACCACCTTTGAAATCACCTAAGCTAGAATGGCCACCTCTAGACCGAGAGAATTGATGTCCTCCTCTAGAATTAAAATATGATATTGGTGAAGAACCAACAGTGGATGGAGATGGAACATGATTATGAAGAAGAATCAACGTTGATCTAGTTGGGGAGACATAATCGCGATTCATGTGAAACTCTTCCGCCAATAACAATGACGCAAGTTCTTGAAATAGAAAAGGCTCAAATCGAGTTCTAATAAATGTTTTCAAAGAATTATACTATGAAGATAAACCATTCAAGGTTAGAAAAACTAGGTCATCATCTGGTATGGAAGAACCAGATGCAGCAAGCTTCTAGGAAATAGTCTTAATTTGGCTAAAGTAAGCATCCATTGAAGAGGATTTGGTCAAATGAAGCAGTTGCCTCTTTAAATCGTGAATATGATATCGAGACAATAAACTGAACTTAGATTCTAAGGCAAAACAAACGTGAAAGGTATGATTACAACCAACCACGTGAGGCAAAATGAAAGATGATAATGTGGCGGTGATACAAGATAAAAGCATTCGATCAACTGTTTGCCAAGTAACGAAGTCAGAATTTGAGATCTGAGCTCCTGAGGAATCAACGATGTGCGAACTTGGAGGAGCAGTATTATCAACAAATTGAAAATGAGAGTTTACTCCTAATGCATTCTCTATTTGAGTTTTCCAAACAAAATAATTGAAAATCTCAAGTTTTACTGTAACAAAAGAATTAAAATTTGCAATCAAAAACAAAAGAGAAGATGAAAGAATTTTGGAAAGAGACAAGTTCGATTGACCAGTGGTTGATGAAGAATTGAATTGCGAATTTGATGCTGCTATGAAACGATCAATTAATCGATGAATAGAGAAGAAGAATGTAAAAGATATAGAATCGAACAAAACATGATCGTGAAATCTAGACTTTCGTCTTCACGCTCTGATACTATGTGAACTTACAATATACTATGTGAGAGAAAGACTGAATAGACGAATTTATATTACTAAAATTTAGTCATTTACAATACATCATCGGAGACTTATATAATTGACTTAACAAAGTGATAAAACAACTACTTATTCTAACTAAGGCAGCAACTAAATAGAAACTAATAATAACAGTTTAATGACAGCTAAGCAAACTCTACGTAGATGACTCTAACAAGATCTAAATGTTATTTGTCCTATTATTTATTTGGTGTGAGGAGGACTGATCGTAAAGTTAGTGGCGTAAGCATTTGGAGGGAGAGGACCACACTACTGATCCCTGTGATTGATGAGAAAGGACACCAATTTGTTCTTCTTTTCTGTGCTTATGTTTGGTTGTTCAACTCGCTTCCCTCCTAACTACACTATTTTCTTATAAGAAATTTTTGTTTTTTTCTTTAAAATCAGTCATTAGAATTTTGTCCCAATTAACAACTAGTTTAAAAGTTAGTATTTTTATTTTTTTATGCATTTTTAATTAAAAAAAACTAAATTAAATTTGAGCTATGTGTATTATTTGATAAATTAACTTTTAAACAAAAATATTTTGAAATCAATTGATGGAGTTAAAAAGTTAGCTTTTATATTTTGTTCAAATTGAATAATATTGTCTTTTTATATAATTAATTATAAAGATTATATACAGTAAATGTTGATAATAAATAAATTATCTAAAGTATTTTAAAATAAAATAAAAATTTAAATTAAATATTCTAGTAATTAGTGTTTTGATTTGATTTTTTTTAATCAAACATCTAACCAAAAATTAATTTGTATATATTTTCTTTACCATTCCTTTTATTTTCTTTTAATTCACTTTTCTAAAAAAAATATTATTTTAATTGGATGTTCCTTGAAGAAAAGTTGCTTCGAATGAACGATTAAATTACAGTTTTACCGTATTAATCTTTAGTTACACTGATGCATTTTTCGATCTATTATCGTAGCCACAAACTCTCAGAATATTCTATTCAAACTATCACTATTTTTAAAATACAATAATATCTTTTATTCATAACTTATTTACTACTACCACCACCAACTACATATAATTATTAATATTAAATATGTAAAAAGATAAAATTGTCTACTTTGAATAAAAAGCAAAAAAATTAACTTTTTACCCAAATAACCAACTTCAAAAAAATTAACTTAAAAGCTAAGTTATCAAACAATTTATTTTCACCCAAATTTAGCTTGTTGGCTAAAAACAAAACAAAAAAAGCTAACTTTTAGGTTAGCTGACAATCGAGCACTAAGAACCTATCCTTCAAATATAAGAATCGAGAAATTGACAAGGAATTTGTGAAGAGATCAGCAAGCTGATCAACAAAAGAAACATGGCAAAGTTGAAACAGATGAGCTATTGACTATTTCACGAGCATAGTGATAATCAACTTCTATATGTTTAGATCGGGTACGAAATATAAATTTAGCAGCTAATGCAAGTTTGGATAAGTTGTCACACCATAGAACATCGGTATAAACAATAGGAATATACAAGGCCTGCAGTAGCATTTGGATCTAAGAAACCTGTACGGCAACTTGAGACAAAGCTTGATATTTTGGCTCCGTGGAAGACTTCTCAACTGTTGGTTGCTTTTTAGCACACCAGAATACAAGATTGGAACCAAAACATACATAAGAACCTATAGAAGATTTGCGATCATTGATATCCCCAGCCCAATCTGAATATGAATAAGCTTGAAATAGTGAGTGGACCAGAGGTAAAATGCAAACCTTGATCAATGTGCCATTTAAATAGTGAAGTATTCTTTTAATAGTTCAAAAATGAGCATTTGTAGGATTTTGTATGTGTTAACAAGCATAAATTGCTAGGCAAAGACATGTCTGGTCGAATAATAGTGATGTATTATAATGTGCCAACAATACCCCGATAAAATGAAGGATTGGAGAAGAGCAAAGTATCACCTTAAGAAGTAGATGTTTTAACAGGTAAGGGAGAGGAATAAGGCTTGCAATCTGACATGCCAGCTTTGACAAAAAATTCCAAAGCATACTTATGTTGAGAGAGAAAATAGCCAGAAAAATGTTTGGTTACTGAGATGCCAAGAAAATATGACATTGCACCCAATTCTTTCATAGCAAATTGAGTATGCATTTGAGTAGCTAATTTTTGAATAAAGATGGAATCACTGCTAGTTAGAAGAATATCATCCTCATAGATTAAAAGAATGGTAATTAAAAAAGGCTTTTATGGATAAAGAGAGAACAATCAGGATGAGTGGATTTAAAACCAATAACAAGCAAAAAAGCAGAAAATGTAGAGAACCAGGCTTTTGGTGCTTGCTTAAGCCTATACAAAGCCTAACGTAATTTACACACATGATGAGGCCATGAAGAATCAGTGAATCCTGGAAGTTGATCTAAATAAACTTCTTCATGCAATTTTTCATGTAAAAAGGCATTGGAGATATCCATCTGGCTTATAGACCAATTAAAATGAAAAGCACAACCAATTAAAATACGAATGGCTGGCTGCTTAGCCCCAAGGCTAAATGTCTAGAGATAATTAACCACCTCTTCTTGGAGATATTCTTTAGCTACAAGACGAGCTTTGTATCTGGCAATAGACCCATCAGAATTTTGCTTGATACAAAAAATCCACTTACAACCAATTGAGTGCTTACCAGGAGGAAGAGGAACAAGTGACCAGGTTCCTTGCTTTTGTAAAGCTTAAAATTCATTTAGTATAGTTGTAGACCACTCAGTAGAAGTGAGAGCTTGTTTGACAGACTTAGGTTTAGTGACAGTGAGATTAAGAATAGCAGATGAAGAGAGGAAAACGGGTGTGAAGGCTCAGTAATGCCTTCTTCAGACCTGGTGACCATACGATGAATGTTAGATGTACGAGGTGGCAAACTAGTATGTGAAGAAAAAGAATTAGAATCAAGAGCATTAAGAACATGAAGAACATTTTCAAGTTTAAGTAAACCAATGGGGGTAACAATCTTACTCTAACATGTGTTAAGAATATATATGTACTTGGTCATACCCTTGATGTGGCTCGTAAAAATTGAGATTTTTCATAAAAAAGCATACCAATTCGGTGGAGGCACAGGCAAAGTTGCAGTGATATAAGCTGTGGAATTCTGAGTTCCAGTGGAATGAGTATAAGAGATCTGATAAGATTCAGATTGCTGATAGTCAGAATCATGCTTATACCAATAATTCAAGGTTGTATGATTTATTTTGCCACAGATTTGAAAAATAATTGAGATTGTTGATCCTGGTAATTCTGTGCAGATTGATAGCCTTGATTTGGTGATCGAGAACCTCTTCTTCCTCCTCTCCAAGGTTGAATGGAATAAAACCTACTTGATCTACCTTTGTATGCAGATCTATTTCCTTGAAATTGAGAATTAAGATTTTGGGCAACATTGCTAAATTGTTGAGATTGAAAGGAATTTTCTTTAGCAATAGCTAAATATGCAACATTAATATTTGTAGAAGATTTGTGTAGTTTTGATTCAAAATGCACTGCTTTGAACACAGTAGAACAAATAACTTCTACATGGATATTGGATGAGACTTTGTGCGTATTGTGGTTTTAAATGCATCATGCACATTTGGAAATTCGTTTAACGTGATGAACGCTAAATTCTCATCATTGATAGGTGAACCAGCCAAAACTAACTGATCAGAGAAGCCATTTATCTGCTTAGAAAATTCTTCTATTGTTTCGAATTTCTTGATACCATTGAGTTTGTTCTTCAACTGATAAACACGTGATCGAGAAAGAGAAGTGAATTTCTTTTCAAAAAGTTGCCAAAGCTTTTGAACTAGTTTGGCAACGTACTTAGCAGGAAAGATTTCTAATGACAGTGTTGCTGTGATGCAACTGAGAGTAGAGTTTCGTCTTTGTTTTTCTACTTGGGAATTTTTAGATTATTATTATTATCTGTAAGTACTTTGTTGACAACCTTCAAGGATTTTGAGAAGACTGGTTGATCGTAATATGTTCTGCCATTGTATTTTCCAAATCAAATCATGTAGTCAAAAGATTCAAGTTTAATCGTGACAAATGAATTAAGATTGGCAATCAGCAGAGAAAGAATATTAGGAATTGTACTTAGATTTTCCATTATTGAGAGACTAGAAGATCTGGGCAAAAGAAAAAAATGAAATGCTCGCTGGAGCTTACAAAGCTCTAATGATTCAGTCTCTGATGGTATTCATCAGACTGAATCATTCATTTTGTACTACTTATTGAATAAATTATTTATTTATATAAAAATTAAATTAATGAGACATTGATTATTGCCACAGTTTTCGTGCTACTCCATTCTCCCTCAACAATATTCATATCAACTCTATAAACCTTCTAGTTTTGATATTTTGATAACCACATGCCTTATTTGTTTGAATCAGTTACTAATAAATGAATCTTATTTTACATTATAAATAATTTAATACGATTTGTAATGATATAATTATTTAATATTTTTTAAAATATTGTAAATTTTGCATTTGTGGCATTAATTAGCCAAACTAAATCAAAGCAAACCAAATCAAACTAAGCATTTGTTATAATTAATTGGGGTCGGCTACATAAATTTTTTTACACTATTTTGCTTTGTTAAAGGCTATATCTTTAGTTAATTTCAATATGTTCGTATCTTTTCTTAAAATGGTATCTCGTGTCAATTTAGATTTATCCATCCTCTAGTGTTTTCATTATCTACAATCTTGTCACTTTTTTTTTCATACTGCATTAACTGGTCTACGGTGTATGTGTTCAAATAACTTTAATATATTTTTTTTCAGCTTATTCTCAATTAGTGTGACCTATACCATTCCATGAATCTTTTTATTTCTAATTTTATCTTTTCTAGTCTTAGTATACTTCTGCCTTAATATTCTCATTTTAACAACACTATCTTATTTATGTGATATTTCTTGACAACCTAATATTTTGTGTCATATAAAATTGCTGATATAATAAGTGTCTTATTAAATTTTTCTTTTAATCTTATAGGTATATGTCGATCAGCAATTCTATATGACACAATGTTAGGTATTTTCTTTTAATCTTATTAAATACCTAATGAAGAAACAACTCTTTGCTTGAGCCAACTAACTCTGATTTTATGAATTACATCATTTGCAATATCTTAATCTTTGTTAATAATTAAACCTAGATAATAAAAATATTTGATGTTAGGTGTTTTTTGATTTTAAATATTTACTTCTTCATTATTAATACTCTTATTATCACTAAAATAATATTTCACATAATTAATTTTGTCCTTATTACTCAAAACCCTTGTAACTCCAAAATTTCTCAACACATTTCTAACTTAACGTTTACTATACTCCTAGTTCATCCACTAAGACAATATCATCAACGAACAATATATAGCATGGAACATCATCGTGAACATATCTATTTAATTCGTCCATAACTAAGCTAAATAGATAAAAACTCAAAACCGATCATTAGTTTAATTCAACTATAATCGAAAATTTACTTGTTTCTCTTGCAGGTGATTTAATTATCGTGGTAACTCCATTATACATGTCTCTTATCACATTAATGTATTATTTTGTCACTCATTTCTCTCCAATGCCCATCATGTGACAACTCTAGGTACTCTATTATAAACATTTTCTAAATTTATAAAAATAATATGAAATTTTTTTTTTTCTATACTTTTCTATTAACCTCTTCCGTATGTAAATTACTTTCATAGTTGATCTTCTAGGCATAAAACTAAATTGATTCTGTAACATTATTATTATTAATCTTAGATAATATTTAATCACACTTTCGCATAATTTCATCGTATAACTCACCAACTTAATATCTATGTAATAATTTTAAATCTCTTTTTATTTTTATATATAGGTATTAAAATATTCTTTCTTCACTCTTTGAACATTTTTCTAGTTATTATAATTTTATTAAATAATCTTGTAAATCAAGACACTCTCACTCCACGTAGACATTTTCACACATCTATTAGAGTACCATATGGTACTAAAGCCTTACCTGATTCAGTTTCTTCAATGCAATATTCACTTCAAACTCTTCTATCATGCAGTAGAATTTATATTCTTTAATTTCATCTGAATTATCAAATTCTTATCCTCTGGACCTTTTTATATTACTTTTGTTCAATAATTTCTCAAAAATATATTTTTCATCTTTCCTTAAAGAATATATTTTTTGTTCTTATCCTCTTCACCAACACTATTGAATTCTCGCTTGTATACATTTAACCTAAGTAAAGTCTTTTATTCTCATTTATTTTCACCAACCGAGTTTATAGATATCATTTTCTCACTCTTACTATCTAATCTATTATAAAAATTATCATGAGTTTTCAATTTAATATCTATAACAGTTCTCTTAACATCCCTTCAAGGTTGTTTATAATTTTTAAAATTGTCTTCATTTTTATTATTTTGTACATTTGAAACATTTACTTTACTTTTAGTATAATTTGGACCTCGTCATTCCATCACGAGTTTTTTTAGTTATAGGGCATATCCCCTTCGACTCTCTAAAAACCTCTTTTGATATCCTTTAATTTACATTAATTATTCAATAAATACATAATTCTTTTACTAGTAGTTACACTCAAATAAAAAAAATACAATTTCAAAAGATATTTAATCCACTTCTACATCTCAAAAGATATTTAAGCATGCTCATAAACACTCAATTTTGAATAATTATTCAATAATTATGAAGTACTATACGTTATTGCCTGTGTAATGCTAACAGTTAATAATGCAGTGAAAATTACATAATGATGTTAGCCCAACTTTCTTCAATAAATGTAAGACAAAGAATGATGGACTTAATGCATATCAAATATGCCAAGGTTTTTATAGTGTAAAGCTCTAACTTTTCATAATAAAGGTTGCAATTTTAAATCTCATTGCAGAAGAGGTGATCTCTGTTTTTTTTCCTTTAAATATAAGATAGTATAAATTCTAACTATAAGAAAATGTATATCAAAATATTATTATTTATTAAAAATACCACATAAATAATAATATCAAGTAATACTAGACTATCTAATAGTTTTCCCTCCATTACCAACCAATGCTTGTTGCCTCCAACTGTTCCCAAGTCAATACCATTCTGCTCAATGAGAATTGAATGGCATCACAGAAGCACAGCTTTTGCAACTTGAATAGGCCTATAAATTTCCTTCCTGAATCAATACCATGTGGAATCACTAATCTGGCATGACTAACATTCCTATAAAATATGAGTATTACAACGTGCACAGATATTGGACACAAATTTGAATACACTTCTCTTACATGAAGTGAATCATATACAATTATAAAAGCCACTCCATATAAGAGCGGTGTGTCCGAATATGTACACCTGCATTTTCCCATAAAATATCCTTTCAGGGTCATTGCCCAAAAAGTGACGAAACAGGATTTCACCGGATGAGCTCCCTTCTCTTACCATTTTTTTTATATACTTACAATACTCTGTTTTGTGTGTTTAAAATGGATTAACAATAATAATTTGAACTTCCACTTTTTAAGCTTCAAATTCTATCAAGATAAGATGCTCATGTATTCCAAATTTCACTTTCAAGATAAGTTCAACCGACCGCCTAAAAGGACCTCTCAGTTATCAAAAAAAAAAAAAAAAAACTTGCCAGTATATCAGAATAATGCCCATTTTGTTAAGTTTTCAATCAATATTTGGCACCAGGGAGAACCTTTCTTGCAATGGTTCAGCCCAGTGCAAAATGAAGCCCCCTTGTCCCGTCCTCCCGGCAGCGTGTTTCTCACCAAAACGATATTAATTGGGCTGCAAAACAAAATGGAATCATAAAATGCCTCTCTCAGCAGTCCACTTGCTCATTCCTACAATGTAATTTAACTTGACAAAGTGTTTTTTACATCACTTTTTTGCAGAATAAGCAAGCGAGCTACTGCCAAAGTAGAGTGACATGCAAATTCCAAGTCGGCTTCTCCACTTCAACACATTTGAAAGCTCTGGAAGTATTAAAGAAACTCCATCCTAATTGTCCAACCAGACAATCATTATTAGAAAAGATTGTTCAACCATCAATTATGGTGTTACCATTTTGAGAAGCTAAATTTTTCTGTGCTCATTAGCAAACAAACAAAGGACTGTTATTGATAAGGAGTTAGTAAAATAGGAATGGAGAATCCTCCTGAACAGGACCTGCAAGGGCACACATTACAAAACACCAGCAGGAATGCTCGACCAACTAATCCACTGCTCCCACAGATGTTGAAGCTTCGCTTTCTAACTTTTCCAAAGCAGTTATGCGTCCATCCAGAGATTCATATACTCCTTTCATCTGCACACAAACATATCAAAGCACAACCTTGTTGAATAATAACTACCATTTGCAGTTGAAATGAACCATCTTTGGCCTATTCGAAATATTAAGCACAACTCAACAAAGTGCTATCCTAACAACCTTAAATGGCATGTGAATGATCCTTCACCAGAGAGAGAAAACAAGAAACAAAAAGAAAGATGGACTAAGTGGTCAATGTGAAGCGTCTGGAAATACATATGAATGGCTTGAAAATTGCAGGAAATACTAAATAGAAATACAAGGAATTCATGATCCCACCTCAAGGACAGCCGTCAAACTATGCCACTGAATGCTTACCTCAAAAATAGTCATTATGCTCATCTGCAGCCAAGGGAGAGGGTGTTGGAACTTAGAAGGGGCAAACTAGACATAGACCCAGCCACTGGCATAGCAATAGCATGCACAGATGGCTTCTTACACTCAAATCAAAGTTTTCATGCAAAACAAGCCAAGCAGCAACTTGCACCAAGCAATGGTCCCAATGAACATGTATCTTCTACTCCCCAAAATGTACCTATGTCTACTGGAAATGACTAAAGTATTGGCACGTCCAATACTCCATCCCGAACCCACCTTAAACATTTGGATTCTTGAAGTTTTTATGATGTTTGTTGAACGAAATTTGATAGTAAAGAAAAATTACTGACCTTTCGAGGGAATGAAAATAGTATAAACCTTCTATCACATAGTTTGGGCTCCTAGAATATGGCGCCCTTGGGGCTTTCTATTTGATTGGATCGAAAGGCCCTTAGCCCATTTAACTTCAAGTACATCAAAAAAAAAGCAACAAACATCTAGCATCATGTATACAATATACGCTACATATAAATGCTCAACATATTTCCACGTATTCTTACTTGCAAGGGCGTAGTCACATGGACTTGAGTGACTTCAATGGACAAACTCAAGTATTTTTTTTTAAAAAAAATTATGTACAATTATGTAAAAATTTTGAGCATTAAATATATTGACACCAATAAAATAATGACAATTGGCAAAGGAGAGGCAGTGAGGTGGGAGGCGAGGAGATGCAAGCGGCGGCGAAGGAAGGCGAGAAGGCGGCAGCGATGTGCGGATGGTTGAAGCCATAGCTAGGTTGTCAAAATCGAGATCCTACATAGGATCGTTTTGGATTCTACCGGATTAGATCGTAGGATCGGATTGCAAAATCATAAGATCCTACTCAAAGCATTAAAAAGTATAATAATTTTAGAAAATTCGTGGAGAATAAGCTTTAACTATACAAAAATAAGTTAAAACCAGTGTTATCGAAATCGTACAATACGTATCGTATCGTATCGTATCATGAAGAAAACTATACGTATCGTAAGTCGTATCGCAATCGAGTATAAATCGTAGGTTACGAGTCCGTATCGCATAACGTATCACGAAAACGCGATACGGAGAGTATCGCACGATTTTTGGTTTTGAAAGAAAACGAACCTTTTAGTGATTCTAAGATCCTTCGACTTCTCTGTTTTATCGAAGAGACGATGTCGATGAGAGATCTGGAGAAGAAACCTTAGACAAAGACTCTGTTTCAAAGAAGCCACAGTCCTAGACGACGTCGACTCGAAGAGGAAGAACCGAAGAAGCATCGAATACGAAGACGAAGAGGACGGAGACTCTGTTTTGAAGAAACCACAGCCGTAGATGACGTCGACACGAAGAGGAATAAGCGAAGAAGAAGCATCAAATAGGAAGACGAAGAGGAGGAAGAGAACGAAGACTCTGTTTCACTACACCTTTTCCGCATTTGGCTCCAAAAGCTCCTTTCACTTCATTTCAATCTTCTAAGTGCTCTCTCTATTCTCTGTTTGGGTTTGTGAAATTGTAATAACTTTGATATTTTTTTTTAGCACATCTTATATAGTTATATGGATATGGTTGAAGAATTAAAATTTGGCATCTTAAAGTTTGAATTTTATTGAGTATATATAATAGATTTGTACTAGAAAAACTTATTTTAGAAATTTTAAACTAGGATAATTATTTTATTAACATATATATAATTACGTTAACGTATCTTATGATACGTAATACATAAAAATGAGATTACGATATGCAATATGTATCCCGATTTGACAACACTGATTAAAACTAGCATGAAAAATAAGATGCATCCTATGAACATTACAAATTAATCCATATTGAAGTAACATATAAAAAAAATAGAATTGAAGTGTAGAACAAGCATTTACGATCCTACTCCCAATTATATGATCTCGAGCAATCCTACTGTGATCCTGCTTAAAATGCGATTCATTGTACGTTCTGGATCGATATCGATTTAAAGATAAGCGCGCAACTCGAGTTCTACAAGTTCGCATTGCTCTGTGAAGATGATAGACTGCCGTTGGTTTGGTAGGTCTCTTCAGATTTGTATTTTGCATATTGCGGATCAGGTCTTCTTTTAGAATGGGGGAGAAAATCTCTCCAATTTCCCTATGTTGCTTTAATGGGGAGAAAGCTAGAATCGATCGTAGTTTATCTACTAAAATCACATTGAAAGATGTTCATGCCCAACTAGTACGGGATCGTTTAGATTCTGCTTGTTTTAGCCATGAAAACTCTACATCTCAATAAGCAGGTGATGTCTTCGATAATGAGTGTTTGTTGGACAAAACTGATCATCCTGTCTCTAATATCGCTAGCGATTAAAATTGTCTCTTGACCCTTAGGCGGCAAACTATCTGCCAAAGAAATTAATTCTAATTTTTCAATCTTGAGTGTGGACTCTGACAGTAAAGACGTAGATAGGCTACTTACTAATGATGGGGATAGTTCCCCTGAACAAAGGTATAGTGGGCTTAGTTCCATCGATCAAAATTGACAAAAGAAAAATGTAGTGCAATTTTTGGTGGGCTAAGATTTCAGACCGATTAATGTGAGAACTACTTAGACTCAACCCTCTTCTTGAAATAATCTTTTTAAGAAGGAAGAATATGTCATGAAATTAGCAAAAAAACATAAAGAAGTTTTCTATGAGATATGAGCAAAATGAGGTGCAAGTGCCTCTAGAGATTTCTAAGAGTGGTTTTCTTAAATGGGAACATGCTATTATTGATTCTGTTATTAATAAACAGTTATCTTTTTTCCATGTTAAATATTTGGCCCAAAAATTATTGAAATATAACCTTGATGATGTTCTGTCTTTGGAAAATGGTTACTTTATTTCCAAAATTAAAAATAGGGATGCTTTGAATTCTATCCTTGAGAATGATCCTTACTAATTTGGAAGTAAATTGATCAATATTAAACAGTGCCATCCTGGTATGCATCTTGTCAATAATGCTTTCTCTACAATGTAAATTGATCAATATTAAACAGTGCCATCCCGGTATGCATCTTGCTAAGAATGCTTTCTCTACGATTTTCGTTTGGGTCAAGTTTTATAACGTGCCTCTTGAGTTGGGACGGATGATGCCTTAAGTTATATGGCTAGTGTCATTCACAATCCTCTTTACCTTGATAAAGTTACACAATCTATTAGTCGTTTGGCCTTTGCAAGAGCTTGTATTGATATTGAGGCGGCCAAGTAAATTTCAAAGTCTTTTATGCTCAATTTGGGGTATGGGGATTCTTATAAGATCAAAGTGAAGATTCCTTGGAAGCCACATTTTTTTTACTATTCTACCAAGTCTTGCCCTAAGTAGTCTATGGCTCATGTTTCAAGTAGCTCCAAATGCACGCAGTTCAAATAGTTAAGGAAGTTCAAGACGAAACTGAGAGTGGCGAGTGGAAAGAAGTTAAAAAGAGAAGGGGTAAAGGTGTCGTATTACTCCCCCATCATGTGGGAAAACTAAAGTTAGTGGTCTCACTCTTCTAACTATTTTGATGTTCTATCTTCCAGCTCTCCTAAGGATGACGACATTTCCAACAAAGGCATAGAACCGTCAAGTTTGCCTCAAGGCACTGAGTCATCTCCTCCAAAGAAAGAAAGGAAAAGAAAAATTTTATGCCTTGCAAAAAGGTAGGTGATGATTCAAGTGGTGTCCCCTTCCTGAAGGGAGGGGTAGCCGAAACCTCTCCATCATCTGCGGATGGCCCTGAGGTAGCCTTATGTCGAGGTACTCATCTTAGAGGGCCGCTAAAGACTCTTTCATATGGAAATTTCATCGATCCTTAGAAGACTCCGTCTTCAAGAGGTAAGAATAATAAAATGCTCCTTGAGAAATTGACAACCTTCAGATTGCCAAAGAGAAATTAAATCTCTCTTTCAAGCCTAAAAAATCTGGTCATATTTTTTAGATATTTGTCTAGGTATATACCTTCTACTCGGGATATGAGAAGTTTTTTCCTTTAATCTAGCTATTTAGGCATTTGAGATGATATCTTTTGTACCTAATGTTTTAAGGTGTTTATATTGTTTTGGATGATTTGCTCCAAACACTTGCCTACCAAAAATATAAAAATGACAACAATATAAGACGGGATCAACATTTGGAAAAACCAATAAGTTTTGGAAATTTGTATTATTTTCCTATTTACAACCTCATATTTTGTGTTTACATGTTATTAACAAATATAGTACTTTCTGTTGAAATTATTGAAAATATATAAAATTATAGTGTATTTTGTCAAAGTTAAATTTGAAAGGTCGCGTAGTACTAAAAATTTGACATCATGATGGTTTATTGAATGACATCACTAAACAAGATTTTTGGCTACACCATTGCTTAATCATCTTTTGGATACGCATCCCTAGATCCTGAGATTTGGGACAATCTCAAATCCCAAACCACATGCTTCTATCAAAGTCCATGTACAATAGATGGTTCCTAATGGCAGGATGGCTATACCTCGTTCCAATTGGTAGAGAATCATTCTAACTTCGACAGATTAAAAAGAAAAAAAATCATGTTATATCTTTTCACGCTTTTAATTCAAATCTTCATTTTAAGACTCATAACTCACATTTCACTCACTCTATACAGAACTGCCGTATTTCTTCTCAAATCTGGCCAGCATCACAAGGGTAGGGGAATCTCTACAAGCCACACAGAGGTAAGTAGGTAACTTATAAAAGGATGCTTAGATGTCTACTATAACTCAATCAATCATAATTTCCATGACGAGGGAATAAAGAAACTGATGTGCTGGAAATTCCCTGAATGTGTTTTTGCTAGTCATATAGTTGAGTGTGCAAATAAAATATTAAACAATTTTCCTTCTTTTCCCTCTTCCAACCAACCAGCATGGATTATTTGATTTTGCACTATCTTCTTTCTAGGCTTTCTAGACGTGGTTTTTGAAGCATTAAAGCACCTAATGTAACAAAAAATTTGGATAACAGAAAGTTGTGTCATGATCCTAAACAATTTTTCCCAGTTGTGTTAGTAGAAACATTAATTGCTGGATTACCCTAAGGCGAAAGGTGAAACATAGACTAAATATTGAAGAAGATAACTGCGAAGAGAAGCAAAATGTTGAAGAAGCCGATCATATCACTCCTCCAAAGGGGTGGTCCATTTTGAAAACACATGCCCCTAGTAATGGTGTTGATAAAGTAAAATCGAAAGTCAAAAGTAAATCAAATTAAACCTCTTGAGAACAAAAGGAAGCTAAATGAAAAGGTTAGAAACCTTTCGAGTGCTTGGAAAAACGATTATTGATAATCTTGAGTATGTGGTTTTTATTCCCTCTTCTTGGTACTGTGTTTTTTTGGGTGGTCTCTTCTTGAGGAGTGTTAGCTATTGCGCTTTTTTTTTTTTTATATCTTTCCTAGCCTTTCGGGTTATGAGAATTGTTTTTTTTGTTTGTTTTTTTTAGGTTAGGGCGTGTTTCTCATCCACGTCACAAAATTCATTTTTTGGGTATAATATTAATGGCTTCCTTACCAAAAAAAAACACAGAGGCCAAAAACAGTACTCAATTCTCTTTATGAAAGAACCAAGGTTTCATCATGAGAAAATCAATAAAAATGAAACCAGAGAAAATGGAGAAGAAAATATGTAGACCGATCCCTTCAAGGGAATTGAATCCCACCCAATTCATACTGCTTATGTGGTTGATAAACTATAGGAACATGAAGGCTCTTCGCATACACAACAAGTACAGTTAGGGCCCCATATCAAGAGCATCTAAAGCGATGAAAATTCAGGAGAAAAAGAAGATAATGATCTGAAAAGAAGAATAAACGAGAAAGCATTTGGGAAAAAGGGGGAGGGGAAGCCAAGATCCAAGGGAATTAGGATGAAATAAGAGAAGCTCGCCTGTTGAGAGATGGAGTGGCGGGCAATCTCGTAATCCTTGCGGAGGACGTACAGACCCAGAAGCGATGCCGTTGCGGCGCCGGCGAAGAAGGCCGCAAATCTCACCCTCAGAACGTATCCCATCAGACTTCTTTCAATTTTCTTATTCCGGAATCGGATGCGACTGGTAATGCTTCCAGCCTTCTAGTACGAGGCTTCCTCCGGAGCGATGCCGTTTGTAACCAAATAGGGATGGCAATACTGAACGGGCTAGTTTGGTACGTCGCTTGGAATTGAATAGGATACTAGGGCTAAATAATATTATGCATTTTACATGTTTTTTTTAATATTAAAAATTATAAAATAAATTATATGTATAATAAAAAATTTGTTTTATATTTAGTTAAAATAAAAATAAGTTTTATAGAGTTATTTTTAACTATTAAATAAATAAAAAAATAATTTAAAACTTGATACTAATAGTATCAATGGGAATTGGTATTATTAATACCATAAATAAGGTATCAGTAATTCAGTATTCGTTGAATTATTAGTTCTAATCCCACAATACAAATGCGAGATTAATAGTTCGATGAAATAAAAATTAAACACGTGAAACTTACATAATTTTTAATTCAATCTAACCCACTTAATCCTCCTGTCCAACATGCTCAAATAGTATGGAAAATGTGTGTTTCTTAAAATTCTTATTTATATTATTTATTTAACTTTTTGAATTTAATAAGAAAACTAATGAATTAATGTTGTAATGTGCTTTTTTGTTTGTAGATTTCAAACTAAATAAACAGGTTCAAGTGAAATTTTATAATTATTATGGAAATTATTTTTATTTATATATAAATAAAATCTAATTATCTTCTTTTAAAAATTGTCAAGAACTTAATTTTAGTCTAAGACAATAAGTCATAATTATTATTTTTATTTAATTTATATAATAAAACTAAAAAAAATTGAACAATCTCAAAATTATTTCTGTTTTACTTTATATATCATCACAACACAGTAAAAAAATATTTGCTTCTTATTATTTTTCATAATTAGCTAAACTTAAAATGCAGATTACTCACTTATAATTTTTAATTTAACTAATTATTAGATAAGTTCGTATGATGGTCAAACATTCAAAATTTACATAAACTTGATTTTAAATCGGTTTATTTTACTAACTAATTCTCAATTTGTAAATTATTATTTTTTGGTATAAAAGATATGTCAACTTAATTCACCAAAAAAAATTACATAATTTCTAAATCTAGACATAATGTAGTTTATGGTATTTGTAATAAATTTTATTTAATAAAAATCAGACGACGTGTTAAAAAATAGAAAATAAAATATCCCATATCTTATTATTGTATGCCAACAATAATGAAAAGATTATAAAAAAAAAATTGATAACCAATACTATTTCTTATTCAAATAAATAGCCAATAAGTGGATATAATTGCAAATAAAGAGAGAGCAATAATGTACAGATTTTCAAATATATTTCTACAAATATAACTTTGCCTATTTGAAGAATTTATCATAAATTCTATCCTTAAATACCTCTTTAAACGTTTCCTATTTAAAGAATTTATCATAAAATGTATCCTTAAATTACTCTTTAAAATTAAAATAGGCCTATTTATCAATTAATTTATACTATCTTATAAAGGAATAATACTCACTTGATATTTTTTAAAATAAAATTGTATTGATTTTTAATTGCCTAAATCAATATTAGCTTATAAAAATTATTCTTTTAAAAATTAGATTGTAATTATTAACTTTCTCTCTCTATAAAATAGCAGGTAAGTGCTTACTTCTTTTTAATTTGCAAATATATTTATACTAATTTATATTGCTTTTAATTTTTTTTTATCGCACCACACTAGTTTGTTTTAAAGCTCACGGTTCTCCGGCTTTACGCTGCCGTTTTAACTCATACACGCCTTGCTAAGTTGAAACCCATCGATGCGATTGCCGCCTGCCTTGGTGTCACACGGCGGCCTTGCAGACTGGGCACGGCGTGTGTGGCGCTAACAAGATGCCTCTTGATAGCCCGCCAAGCAC
>JAOTRH010057660.1:0-18863 GCA_034768845.1 Heliamphora exappendiculata
CAATGGCCACTCATGGCTGTTGGTTTCCAGACTTCAATTGCAATTGAATGGCCAATTCAATTGTAATTGAATCTGCTGTTGAAATCTGGATTTCAATGGCCAATGAAATTCACAGATTCCAACAATATATATATATATATATATATATATATTTTGCTAGTAATTTTTTTCAAGGTATTCCTTTTCGAGATTGAATTAATTTTTTTTCTTTGACATTTGGAATACCTTGATTTAAATTTAATATATTTTGACCATTTACAGTTAATGAGAGCAATTATTCAATGTTCTTAAAGTAATTTAAGTTGACAAAGTTTTTCCATGTAAATATGTTTATAGTAATTTAAGCGGAGCATTGTTTCAATACCTTGTTTGATTCTCAAATTGAGTAGGTGAGATGAGGTCATTGAAAAATATATGGCCCCACAATGTTTTTGGATTAGATTAAATTGGCGTTTGTTGCATCTTGAATTAAGAAATTCAGATTAGATCAAGCCAAATTATTTTGGTATTTAGTCTATGAGATTATCTAATACCAAATAAAAGATGTGATTAAATAATGAACGCATGTAGAATTATCTAATTCTATTCATGCTTACTTATTCCCAAAATTTAATCCTATCTTTTTGCAATTTTTTTAAAAATAATTTAAAAATCAAGCAATTCCCAAAAGCATTGAATAATTGCTCAACTAATATTTTGGTATGTGTATATATATATATATAATGTATATATAATGTTTATTATATACTTTTTAAAATGTATATATTTTAAAAATATATACATTTTAAAAGTGTTAATGATTGCAAAAGTCACAAAATTTGTTGAAGTTCAAGAAAGCGCTACTGCTTGTCACACATTTTCATTGGAAAAGAATCTAGTTTTTTTATATAATTTAATACATTAAGTGGACTAATTTATTCTATTTGCAAAACTTTTTTTATAATTTTTAATTTTGAAATAAATCTAAACCATCAATATCAGATAAATTTTTTTATTTTAGACGACATTCAAGATTAAGACAACATTTTTTTCAAATTAATATCATCTAAAGATTTTAACTTTTTAAAATTAAATAGAAAATCAAAATTGCGTTCATATATTTTTTTGATCGGTAAATAAATTTATTATATCCATCACCCAAACAAGAATAGCTTTAGACATATACTCCAAGGAAGTAAGGTCAAAATTCAAATATAATACAATTAACATGAAGTCAACCTAATAGAGGGAACACAGAAAAGAAGACTGAAAAAAAAAAAAAAAAACCTAACACCATTTCCAAAAAACAACACCCAACACCACAACAGTATTAAATGACAACAACAAAAACACTGTCACACCCCAAAATTCAGGGTTCTTCTCAAAATAAATATACATTCCATACATGCATAAAATATCGCCTCATGGCTTACAAAACACGCCTCCAAAAATAAGCTATACATGTAATAGTTCATGGTTCTGAAACAAAAGAAAACTCTAAACAAAAGTCTTCTGCCTCCGGGGCTCCACTAGATCATCCCTCGTTATCACCAACTCTTGACAAAGGTTTTCACAAATTTCACATCGCGAGCTGAAATCCAATAGAAACAGACTAGTATGAAATAAAAACTAAACATGTTAATATGAATAATATGAATATTTCAACTCACAAGAGCCACAAAACAAAAATGGTTTTACTTCTCAAACACCAAAGTTTTCTCGTCGTCTCTCAACATCTAACAATGTCCGACAATATCGTAAGCATACACAACAAAGTCTATATGCATGTCGTACTCTTTCACAGTCTTTTACCGTGAAATAATACTAACCCAATCATTATTTTATTCGCAGTCTTTCACCGCGAGACAGTCACATGTCCTGATATGCAATTCTTCGCGGTCTTTCACCGCGAGACAATCACTTGTCCTAGTATGCAATTCATCGTATGATTCAACAGATATAAATACGTACATAGCCATGCACTTATCCACATACAAAGCATTATAACATTCACATGTACGTCGAGATAAACCCCACATCTCAACCAAACGTTTAAAAGCCAAGCTCAACCCCAAGGGTTAGCTCCAAACCTCCAAAACAAGGTTTTCAAGCCTTTACGTAACTCTCTCCATTTTCAAACTACCTTTTCGAAAACCACTGGCATCCACGCGTTCATCTATATGAAATAAATCATAAAACACTTTAAAAGTCATTTCGTCCAACCAAACATGGCTTAAACACCTAAAATCACTTTTAATGCATTTTAAAACAGTAAAAACACATAATATTCCACGTAGCACCCTTTTAAGACATAAGAGTCTAGGATCCTACCTCGTTGAATCAAAAACTCGACGCCACGAAAATTGAACTTCATCAAAATGAGATTCCGTCCGGATGGATGCGAAGCCCACGATGAGGATAGCAAGGATCCGCTATACAATTGCAAAAAACCAAGCTCGGGCCCACAAAAAAGCTAAAGAGAAGGTAGAACTTTTGTGTTCAAATGGGAGACTTAGTCTTGAAGAAAAGATATTTTGAAAATATCTTTCAAAAGACTGATATTTATAGGCCACGCCTAAACATAGAAGGTCGGTCGATTGACCTTCCCCTTCCATCGACTGAAAAGGCTCTAAAAACCCCCAAAAACTCCCCATCGCCATAGATCAGTCGACTGAAACACCACTTTCAGTCGACTGAAAAGCCACTAGAAAGACTTCAGTTGACTGAAAAACCCAAGTCACTCAACTGAAAAGCCATTGGAGAGAAGTCAGTCGGCTGAAACGCCACTTCAGTCGACTGAAAAGCCACTGAAACTCAAGAAAAGGCTCCAGTGCCCAGGTCAGTCGACTGAGTCTCCAACCTCAGTCGACTAAACCCCCAAGCCAACTGAAAAACTTCAAGAAAACATGCATTGGCCAGAATCAAAACGATCGAACACGACCCAACATGCGTTAAAAACATAAACCAACATATCATGCATTTGCAAAAGGTAAAAACACATATAACGCATGCTATTCTATAACAATGAAGCCAAAGCTAACACATCAGATCAACCTTATGAAAATAAAAAGGAACCGGGTCTCACACACTAGCTCCAACATCACAGGTCCAACACCACAACAACACTTAATACCACAATTCCAACACCAAACAACACCAAAGGACATCAGCAAAAACACCAGCTATTTTACTCCATTTTACTTAGTTTCATGGGTGGTCTTCTCAACCTTTCACCATTCTTTCATTTGCCTCTTCCATTGCCATTATCATTGATAGAATTTGCGCCTCATTCCCTTCGAAATTTAAACCCATTAGTCTGCCTGTCTTGAAAACTAATTCAGCTTTCGTACGAATAATCTTGTTGCGATTCAAAAAATCCTGGGTGGAGAGGGAAGATTGGTCCAAGTCGGGTTTGCTTCTCTCTGACCTTTCTTGCTCCTTTTTTGCCTATCATTCACCCCATGATTCCTGATACTGAGTAAGCCTAAATCACCCAACATCTTCTTCTTCTTTTTTTTGCCTCTTTTGGCAATCAAAATATGTTGACCACTTTGAGCTAAGATTACTTTAGAATGTAGAGGACCCCTTTTTCAGCTTGATCCTTGACTGCAATCCCATCAGAGTTCTTATACCCCTCGCTTGAGGGATTTACTCCTTTCATGTTACCATTTGAATTCTCGGCATTTGCATCAGGAATGGACTCTACTACTTGGCTCAGCAGCGCAAGGTCCTTAGACATGTTCTCCACAGTTTGCCCCTTTTTCCTTCATAAAGCCAGAAATTTCCTTACCCATGCATCTACTCTGATTCCTTAGACCTCTAATGCCACTGCCCCTTTCCTTCTCTCTTGCCTCTGAATTTGTCTCTTCTACCGAGGCTATAAGCTCCACGTCATCATCCCAAACCCTTGAGGATTCGGCATGAGAGTTGGCTCTGCTAGTCACATCTCACTGTGATTGGGTTTCCTTCATAGATATACTCAAGCTCAACTCTTGATTTAAACAACTCATTTCTTTCTTGTTGAAATTGCCTTCATATATTTGAAATTGTTCAAACCTAGTTTGAATTGAAAAAATAGCTTGATCCACAATGTATATAATAAAATAATCAATTATGAAGGTTTCTTTAAGTGGTTGTATTGTCTCATTTTCAATATTTTCATCAAAATATTTTTTTTTTGTACGAACTATACGTTTTTCACGAAATACAGGTTTTATCTCCATTTCACATGCAATCTCCCTACATGAAATCAAAACTTGTGTAAATCTATATTCTCTATACTTTATTAAAAAAGATGCAAGACTTTTTAATTGATATATAGCAACATCAAAACAGATATCTTTTAACTGTAAATTTTTACTAACTGTATTAATAGCAAATAATATATCATACCAAATTGTCATACCCAATAAGAATTCAAAATTCATAATTTCATATGTTGTTAAACTGTTAGCTTTACTTTTTGTTTTAGGATCTTCACTTGTTTTGGATAATTGCAACAAAGTTTTTTCTTATTTGTGGTACTTGAAATCTTATTACCTTAACACTTTCAAAACGACTCTCCCAATGTGTTTGTGACAATGATTTTATAATTAAACTCGATACATTATCTTGCAAAAATTTTCATCATTTTGTGGAAGAAGAAAATAATGAATGCAATGTTATACCACTCCAAAAAAAGATATAGCTTTAACACAAGAGCTTGTATATTGTAAAATACGAGATTAAGATTATGACAGCCACATGATGTGTAAAATGCTATGAAATTTATATCTAGAGAAGTCTTTTTTGTACCCCTTGTTTTCCTTTCATATTAGATATATTATCATATCCTTGTCCCCGCACATCATTAATATCAAGTTCAAGATTTTTTTAATATATTTATCATTTCATCAAAAAGACCTTTTCCAATAGTATCACCTACTTTTGAAAATTCTAAAAAATATTCTTCAATTGTAATTGGAGTTGTTGAAATATTTATACATCATATTACGAGAGACATTTGCTCTTGATGACTTATGTTAGGCATACAATTAAGTATGATAAAAAAATATTTTGTTTTTTTAATTATTTTAATAATTTTAGTTTTAATTTCATTTGCTAACAAATTTGTTAATTCATTTTATATGTAATGTCCAAGATAATGATTATGAATTTGATCATGTTGAATACGTTTTATTATGTTCTTGCATTATCGGATCAAATTCTGCAATCATTTCTATTAGACTTAAAAAGATTTCATTATTTTTTTGATAAATCTTTTCATTACTTTCTCGAAATGCCAAATTATTTTTACCAAGTGTCTTAATGACAATCATAATTCTTAATAACACTTTTTTTCAATGTTCTTTCTCTTTATTAATTTGTTCTTAGACATTTTTATCAATTGTTTTAATTTTTTAACAATCTTACTTCTAAGTGATTCCAATTATTCATATTTATAATATGTTCATTCGTTATTTCATGACTTTCAAGCTTAGTTCCAAGATTTTTCTAGTTTTTAGTTCCTTCATTAGCTGGTTGACTTGTACTAGATTTTGAACTAAACAACTTGCAACAAAAATAAAATACCCTCTTCGTATTTTTTTGAATAAATAAGTCATTTTCTATTATGCTTCTCTCAATTTGATAATTTTTTAATATAATATGTAGTGAAAAAATGTCTAGATGCTTCATTTATAGGAAATTTTTGATTATTTTCTCTAATTGGACCATTTTTTATTAATAAATCTCTTAGTTTTGTATCAATATTTTTTCATTGATTTGGATAATAAATATTTATAGAAATCTCATTACATTACATGAATCACTAATTTTTTTTTAGTTTCTTCTAAAATTTGTTTTTGTTTTTGTTTTTCAAGTATTGTTATATTACACATTTGATTATTACCAAACTTATTTACGCTATTACTTTTTTGTAGTGTTATTTTATCTTCATTTAAATTTTGTTGATATTTTTCATTGGTATTTGTTACACTATATGTTTGTGTATCATTTATATTTTCGTTATCGTCAGTTAATTTAGTATCATTTAAGTTTTTATTTTTATTTTTTGTTATATTTTGTTTATTGATAGTAAAAAAAATTTCAAGATCTCCTTTTTGGGATTGAATCAATTCTTCAATTTTTTTTCTTTTGATGTTTGGAATTTCTTGATTCAAATTTTCTAGTAAACATATTTATAATTAATAATATTTTAAAAAAAAATTAAAAACACTATAACTTGCACAATTAAATTAATAGAACAATAATCATATAATAATTTTAAACCTTTACATAGAAAATAATAAAATAATAAAACTTGAATAATAGCCGATAATCGTTTTTGATGATAGTCAATAATCACTTAATAACGATAATCCTAACATTTACAATAAAAAAAAATTATATGTTAGATCTTATAATTATAAATGTATGCTTTTTAAAAAATAACAAATAAACTTACGTATTTTTTATAAAATAAATTTGTAATTAACAAAAAATATTAGTCTCGCACCAATATATCAATCAAAATAAAATCATGATAACACAAGAAAAAGATTATGAGAACAGAGAGCAGAGAGCTTCAGAGCAAGCCAGCAAGTAATCCAAAGCTATCAATCCCAAATTGTGAAACTTAAAGTTGATTGAATGAGAAGGCAGCCCCAGACTATCTAAAAATGCACTAAAGCAGCTTTGTTTTCATTGGAAACTTAGAGAAACTGAAAAGGCAGCTTAGGCAGGCGGCAGCTGACAGCTAGCTCTTCCAAGGACCAAGGCAATGCAGCCAATGCTTCAGTTTTTTTTCTCTCTCTCTCTCTCTTCAATTAATGTATATTTTTTATTTTTTTTTCTTTCCAAAAAAAGCCAAAAATGTACCGCCTCTCTCTAAAAGTTTTTTTTTAATTTTTTTGTAATATAAGTTATTTCTCACTTTAATTTTTTTTATAATATAATTTTTAAAATTTAAAAAATAGAGGCTCCTATTTTTAGGAGGTTCTAGGCAAGCTATTAAGCTGCTTAAGATTTTAGCCGACACTGATCGATCTGCAAAGATACTGCAAGTTGTTGAAAATCGCCTAATACACTACTTGATATGGATCGATCACCGATCAATCGATGGTCAGACCAATTGATTGGTCTGCTTCGTGATACTATTTTAAATTGCAACTAAGGCTTGTGCTGTTGTTTCTTTTGATAGTTTTCTTCTTCTAACAGTTTAGTGTTTTGAAGATTAATATTATTTGCTTACTGGTTGATGATTAGATAGATTCAAAGCTTCATTGAAAATCATTAAGCATCATATTCACAACCTTTGTACCAATTCCTAGTATAACTTGATTGAATTTTCAAGATTCAAAGTTCAAAATTCAAAGTGAATTTCATCGGCAATCAAGCACGGTTTGGTGACCGTGAATTCAACAATAGTAGATTACGTTCATAAGTTATGTATTCAACTTGGTATTGTAACAATTATTATAACCAAAACTCGTTATTAGTGCTTGATTTATTAGGATTTCGATTAGTTCCATGATTTTTATTAAAGTTGGGATTTTTCACGTTAAAAATTTTGTGTTTATTTTCTTGTATGGTTGATTCTTATATATCGATTAGTGCAAATTAAATCAATCCTAAAAAGAAATTTTCATATATTCCAAAAGAGATGCTATAAGAAATTTTCTTATATGGTTGATGCTATAAGAAATTTTCATTTTATGTTAAATAAAGTCTTGTTAAAGTTAAAGACTTCATAATGTGTTGTGAAATTTTTAATTAATAAAATTATTTCATTTTATATTATTAAATCTTTGCTAGAATTAAAAAATTTATACTATAAAACGATGTAGTTTTGATGTAATGGAGATTTTCATTTTATGGAGGTAATGGAGAGGATCATTATTCTTTATACACACCATATGAATAGTGTTAGGATTGATTCGAATCTCGAATCTGGTGTGTTCTGTCCGAAAGGACGTTGGAGCGTCTGGACGGTTTCGGACCAGAAGGTATTTCACTCGGACAGAGATCCAGGCGTTCGGACGGTTTTGGGACAGGCTTTTTCGTCCGGATGAAAATTAAGTCCATCCGGACGAATGGTAACGGACTGTGCATGAGTTAAGCCAACTTTAGGGTTTCCTTTGAAACTTATATAAAATGGGTTATACCTCTCAAACCATAAAATGTTCAGAAGTTATCTAAATACTCAGAGAGGTTTAGATTAGAGGCGAGAGAAAGTATAAAGAAACATAGATTGGCTCAGTTTGAGGCCACAGATATTGCGAGGAGTGGAGTGAATCTTGTAATCTGTGCTAAAGGGTATAGTGGATTGATTATTCTCTCCCGTGGAGGTAGGCAGTTAGTCGAACCATGTGTATCTTGCATTTTTTTATGTTCTTGTTTCTTTTGTGATTGTTATTGTGGATTAAAGTTTACGTGGGTTACCGTTTAGCTATCTAAATCTGTTGATCTTATTTTTTGGAGACATAAGCCTAAAAATCCCAACAAGTGGTATTAGAGCTAGGTTGTTGAAGATTCAAAGGCATGGTGAAAGATCAGAGTTGGTTATTGACTTAATCACAAGTTATAGTAAAGATGACGAACATCACATACGAAGTCGAAAAGCTTAATGGTAAGAATAACTTTTCCCTGTGGCAGGGGCGGATGAAGGATCTGTTGATTTAGCACAGGGTATCCAAGGCGTTACTCAGCAATGCGAAGAATCCAGAGAGAATGATCGATGACGATTGGAATGATCTTGATTGCAAGGCCGCGAGTTCGATTAGGTTGAATCTGGGAGACAAAATTATTCACAATGTACTCGATGTAGAGACAGCCCACGAGATCCGGCAGATGCTAGAAGATCTCAACATGAAGAAGAATCCGGCCAATAAGTTATACGTGAAGAAACAACTGTATGGATTACAGATGCAAGAAGGTACAAATCTATTAAAACACTTAAATACATATAATATGCTCATCACACAGTTATCCAGTTTTGGAGTAAAGGTTGATGATGAGGATAAGGCGATACTCCTCCTAACATTGCTTCCAACGTCGTATGATCATCTGGTGACTACTTTGATGTACGAAAAGGATACTTTAGAGTTAGAAGAAGTCACTGATGCACTTTTGTCACATGAGAAGATGAAGAGGGACAGTGAATCTGATGTAGAAGGTGTGCTGGTGGCAAAGTCTGAGTTAAGCAGGGTAATGAGCAGATCAGGTGAACATGATTTCAACAGTGGTAGATCTCGGTCTAAGTCACATACAAGAAGGGATGTGAAGTGTTTCTATTGCTATCAAAATGGTCATTACAAGAGTTAGTGCCAAGAATTAAAGCAGCATCTAGAGGAACTGAAGAAGGGTAAAGTGACTGCAAAAACTGTCAATTTTGCTGAAGAGTTGTCAGTTGGTGAATCAGAAGGTAAAGTACTTTCAGTTTCCTCATATTTGAACTTTCTGTCAAAGTCATGGATTTTAGATCCAAGATGCTCATACCATATGTGTCCAGTTAGAGAATGCTTTGATTCATGTAAGTCTTGGAACGAGGGTACTGTTCTAATGGAGAATAACTCAGTGTGCCAGTTAATTAGAATTGGTTTAGTCAAAATTAAGATGTTTGACAGGATTGTAAGGACTTTGGAAAAAGCCAAACAAGTTCTGGGGTTAAAGAAAAATTTAGTTTCTTTGGAAACATTGGATTCTTTAGGCTATGGGTTCACAGGAAAGGTAGAGTAACGAAGATTAACAAAGAATTTTCAGTTATCATGAAGAGGCAGAAAGTTTATGGTCTCTATAGATTGGTAAGGGACACAGTGCTATGTGGAGTTGCCACTATCACACAGACTGATTCCAGTAGAGACGGCACGAGACATAGACATTTGGGGCTTGGTCAGGTTGGCAAGCAGAGTATGTCAAAAAGTCAAAAGAAGAGTGTAGTAGTCAATATAGAGTTCAGTCAGAAAAGCTCACTTAGAATAACGGGTGACAGTGGTGCAAGTCAATAGCAGCCGAAACAGTCAAGTGGAGAATAATCATCTTACAAGAAAGCTACATGCA
Organism: Heliamphora exappendiculata; assembly: GCA_034768845.1. NCBI lineage: Eukaryota > Viridiplantae > Streptophyta > Magnoliopsida > Ericales > Sarraceniaceae > Heliamphora > Heliamphora exappendiculata. The sequence continues at coordinate 10,018 of JAOTRH010057660.1, forward strand.
GCACATGAACAGTTCATAGGCAAAGAGCAGTGTTAGAGAAGGTGGAGTCTTCACAAAAGACTGAATAGTTGGAGTTTAAAAGATTGTCCATAGATGAGAAGTCTGTTGATTGCAACTGGATCAAATTCCAGTTTGGTTTGGATTTGATCTAAGTCTATTCAAGTTGAAGATTCAGAAGGGTAGAGCTCCCATACCTAAGAAAGGGGTGTAGGTCGATGATTGCCGGCAGTGCTTCAAGATGGCTGAAAGATTCGAGCCAAAGTAGAGATTGTTGGGATTGACTCGAATCTCTAATCGGGTGCGTTCCGTCTGGACGGACGTTAGAGCATCTGTACAGTTTTGGGCCAAAACATTTTTCGTCCGGTCGGATGTCTGGGCGTCTGAATGATTTTGGGATAGAGAGTTTTTTGTTTGGACGAAAATTAAGTCCGTCCGGACTGAAGGCGACGGACTGTGCGCGAATTAATCCAACTTTAGGGTTTCCTTTGAAACCTATATAAAGGGGGTTATAATTCTAAAATCCTAGAACGTTCAGAAGTTGTCTAAATACTTAAAGAGACTCAAGTTAGAGGCGAGAGAGAGTATAAAGAGACATAGATTGGCTTAGTTTGAGACTACAAATATTGTGAGAAGTAAAGTAAATCTTGTAATATGTGCTAACCAGTATAGTTGATTGATTCTTTTTCTTCCGTTGCGGTAGGCAGTTTGCTGAACCACGTATATCTTGCGTATTTAGTTATTTTTTTATTTATTTTGTGATTGCTATTGTGGATTGAAGTCTAAGTGAGTTACCGTTTGGCTACCTAAACATGTTGATCTTATTGTTTGGGGATTTAAGCCTAAAAATCCCAACAAATAGATATGATTGTTTTTTTTTTTTGTGATTTATTCCGTAATTAAATTTTTATTGAAAAAAATCGTATACTTTTTGCGCATTTGTGATAAATAAAATAAAATCGTAAATTGAACTTACAAACAGTATGAGTGTAATGATACTAGTAGATAAAGGCTAGTGTTTCACATATGCCCTTAAGATAGATTCGTCCCCACTATGGTATTTATAGTTTCACGAATATCTATCTTTCAGGATACAATTATTTCGATCCCATAGAAGAAGCACTGCAATTGTGAACATAACAAACCGAACTATGCTTTATACTCTCCTTACATGGACTTGGATACTATGTATGCAATTAATCATGCAAACTTTTTATATATCAAAATCCAAAAGAAAAACTCGATATATAAATGAACTCATGACTATTCGGGATAGTCACGAAACAAAAGAACATGCCTATTTATACAAATAGGTGCCACCAAAAGACACCCCTTATATGGTAACTATTAAATTATCATCTTTAACTAAATTTTATTCACATTAAAAAAATAATTTTATATAATTTTTTTCAACAATTATAAGATTGTAATCTACAATACATGCACTCTACAAGGAAGGTAAAAGAAATTCTCAAAATAAATTATGACATCAACCACTGCAATAAACACTTTGGTAGAAACTCTCAAAATATAATAAAAGAACATAAAGTTATAATCATAAGTCGTAGCAATCATTCTCATTTTTAACATAAAAATAATCCATGGCGCAAGACCACCATTATTGAACACTACGTTGGCAATTTTCATTTTAAATTGGGTCCATTTTTCCTCTTTTATTTTTTTATTTTTCTAAGCATGTAAACATATAATTCTTTTTATTATTTGACAAGTGCATTACCAACCTCCAGACCTAGTGAGTAATTTTTTATTTTCACATATAGGAAGTGGATCAAATAAGGTGGGATCTCTATTTAAAGAGCAAATTCTTCATGTAACAACTAACAAATATTACCAACTAATAAAGTTATAATTTCAACAATACAAATGCATGTAAAAATATTTTTTAAGTATAAATAAAATAAAATGTATTTAATTATATTATATTTTACAAATTATAAACCTTTTAAAATAGAAAAAAGAGTTATAAATTAAGTTTTGATTTTGGAAAAACTAATTCAAGGTCTTCTTTTTTTTTTTGTGATAAGAACAACGAGAAAAAAAAAAGAAAAGAAAAGAGGGGAAGAGAAAATTCAAATCGCTGAGAGAAGTCTTATTGGAAGACTGAAACTACTAAACTACCATAACTCCTCGTTCAAGGTTTAATTTAAAACTCCTCGTTCAAGGTTTAATTTAAAACTCCTCGTTCAAGGTCTAATTTAAATAACTTGTTTTCTTATTTGTTCTAATTACTTTTTTAAAATTTCATTAAATTTTATTTTTAAAATTTATTAATTATTTAAATAAATATGTCCTTATTCGCAAACCGTTCCATCCTCGATTCGTTCCCCTATCTAGGGTTTAAACGCCGGCGATGGCTTGTACTTGTGATGGATTCAAATTAACGGTGGAGTTGGTTGGTGGTGAGAGACAATGGCGGCGGAGGATCGGCGGAGAAAGTGAACGGTTTGGCAGAAGAAGGAGAAGAAGCCTCGAGGGGGCCTCTGACGGCGGCCATCGCCGACCTCCAACGACGGCGTTGGGATCTGATACGACGACGTCGACGTCGACTTCACCAACACCCCCACCGCCCTTAGTTCCATCCCCGCGGTTCTCTGCTGTCGTCGCTTCATCTTGTAGATCTGACAGCGATGGCAACAACGAGCCTGGGGCAGCGACAACGACTTCTCCAAGCTGGGCTCATCCTCTACACCAGAGACTCATGGCCCCGTGAACAATTTGGATCTGGTGTTGGTGGCCGAAAACCCTAGCTATGGTCTCATCCCGATTTAGCCTCCAAGGTCGACGTCATCTTCAACTTCCGTCACCACCAGATCCGCCGCCGCCGTAGCATCTCTTCCATCTTCTCATTACAATGTCATATTTGTTTATCGAGAAAAATGAGACATTTTTAAAAAATAAGATATTTGTTATAATATTTATAATTAATTTTTCATGTTGGGGAGGGAAATGCAAAATATGACATTTCGTCTCATTACAACATCTTATTTTTTGTTTATAAAATGTTTTATTTGTTTATAACAAAATAAGATATTTTACAATGTTTATGATGAAATATTTTATTTTGTCTAAAATATTAAAAGAAAATGTTTAATTTCTGCACTACCACTATAGGCATTTGCTTAGTAGAAAAATAAGACATTTCACCACGACTCATTTATTTATCGAAAAAAATAAGATATTTTGTTTTAAAAAATGAGAGTTTTTATTTTGAAAAATGAAAATTAGTTATGACATGTCTCATTTTGTTATGAAATGTGTCATTTTGAAAAATGAGACATTTGTTATGAAAATGTCTTATTCTGAAAATGTATAATTCTAAAATGTCTTATTTTATTATGAAATGTCTTATTTCTCTAATCTCTCTGTATCTTCACAGCACAATTAAAATAAGACATTTGTTATGAAATATTTCATTTTTTTGTTGAAACAAATGTCTCATTTCTGCATAAATGAAACATTTTAGTTACACGTAGAAAATGTCTTATTTCTCTTCTTTATTTTCTTTATCGAGTTCCACGCTAGTGAGATTTACGCCGGCGAAAGCTACGTCAACGAGATCAACGCCGACGAGCAAGCTGGTGGTGGCGGTGGCGATGGTGGTGGTGATTTGGTGGTGGCTGTAGTGGTGGTGATGGCGATTCGGTGGTGGTGGTGGTGGTGGTTGTTGTTGTTGTGGTGGCGTCAGTGGTGGCGATCTAATGGTTTTGGAGCGGTTGAAATTGTTAAAGAAGATTGTAGATAATTTTGGTATGAAAAATATTAAAAATAACTTATTGGAACATAATTTTTAGTTGAGAGTAATTGAAATACAAGATCTCTAAATGGGACTTAGCCCAAAATCTTACTTTCATTTTTATTATTTTTATTTCATTGGTTTTTCAATTAATTAGGTGAGTGTTTAAAAGTAATAATAATTGTTAGTTCTCGACAACACAAGAGGGGATGAATTCGGTCTTAAAAGATTAATAACAATTTTAAAATTTTTTTGAAAACTTTTTAATAATGCAAACAAGAATAGTAAGTATAAACAAAGAATAAAGTAATGCAAGTGGTTTGGCTTCTTTTAAGCCTACGTCCGCTTCTCAAGACTCATTTTAAAAATTTCACTAAACTAGAATGCTTATGGGTGCATTCAAAACATTTTACAACTTCAAGACGATCATAAGAAAAACACGTTCCTGTTTTTCTTCTAATTTTTTAAGTTCTTTTTTAATGAGATTTACGCACTCACTCAAAGGATAAAAGGTAACTCACCATTAGATACAATAAATTGGAGAATTTATGAGCATCGCTCACTCTCTTTAAAGAAATGATTGACAATAATTAAAGAAGTAAAGAGATGAGATACAAGAGCTGGAGTTAAAGTAATAAATGAAAGCTTGAAGAATTATGATTTTGAATCAAGCAATACAACAGTGATTATAGGTCTCTTGATTATTAATGCTGAGGAGTAATTTCTTATATAAGCTTTTGAGGTTTCATGACCGTTGGAGGTGGGAGCATTTAATACCAAAAATCCAACCGTTAAAGTCTGCCGCGAATTTGAATTTCTATCACAGGTGTTGACACAATTTGGTTTTGGTCGACACAAAACGTTTATGGCATGGTTCTTCAAGTGATTGGGTCGACTCAGATCTTCTGTGGTCTTGACACTATTTCTGCATTCTTCTCACCAACACAACGGTGTTGACACGAATGGATTTTGTGTCAACTCAATTCGTTCTTTAGTTTTTCGGAAGGGCCTTTTTGTGTCGACTCATTGTGCCTTTGGTATCGACACTAAAAAGTGCAGGAACCCTCGGTGAATTTGTGTCGACTCAATTGGTCTTTTGTGTCGACTCAAAATTTCTTCATGCAGGCTCGGTAATTTTGTGTTGACTTTTCTTCAATTTTTGTTGACTTACAAAATCTGCAGACGGCTACGGTACTTTTGTGTCGACTCATTTGCAACTTTGTGTTGACTCATAGGTTTCGAATAACTAAAGTGACGAAACACTTTAGTGTCGACCCAAACCAAGTTTGTGTCGACTCTTTTTTGAGTCTAGAGAGACTCGACTCTTTTGTGTCGACTCAAAAGCTATTTGTGTTGATTCAAAGTTTTGTTACCTGAAACATTTTCAACGAATATATTAGAGTGTCAACTTATTTATTCAAAGGTGTTGACACACTTGAGATCTTCAACTATCTTTAGCCTTAAAGTGTTGGCTCAAAAATCAATTAGGGTCAACACAAAATATTCTCTTTCAATACTTAAGTGCTAATCTATTTGAGAGATGAGTCATCTCATATGGCTAAAGGTGTCAACTCATTTGTTATTTTGTGTCAACACAACATTTTTGAAAATATTAAATATTTTCTTTTTAAATTAATTTATTCTTAGAAAATAATTTATAAAAATCATCAAAATCTAAATAAAAATCTCTTGGGCTAATAATCTCTCCATTTTTTTGATGATTACAACAATTTTAACATTTTCTAAAAAATATTTAAAAATATTTTAAACAAGATATATAATCACAATAGCTTGGCAAGCAATTAACAATGGAATATACATTTTGAAGATGATTTGTAATATTAACTTAGAAGCATTCTGAGTTTATTAAAAAATTTGTGCATCAACTCAAAAATGTGCAAAGTGATTTTCAAATCCCAAATATCAATCATAGAGATATATAGAGAGCTATACTATCAAATGATGCTAAACAGAATTTTTCATACGCAATCACATATAAACATTCATCCATAAAAAGAAACTATGAAAGAAGGTATGCTCACAACCATCACAACACAACAAAAAGGAATGTATGTTTAAGGGTACAACTTCTCCTTCATAATAAAAAAAACTCTTGAATGATAGAAAAGTTTGTAAATGTTTTCACTTCACTTCTTCTCCACTTCCCTTACCTTTCCTTCCTTTCCTTATCCCCTTTTGAAATCATAAAAAAGGTCGAAGTCATTGGTCATCCATGAACTTCTTGAACTTCTTTTTGGCTTCTTGCTTCTGCTGTCTCTCGGGGGATTTTTCTTTGGAAGAATAAGCACGCTCGTCTTTCTTTTCCACAGTAGCCAATGCATATAAGGTAGCAACAAGGGCCAAATCGTCTTCACTCTTCAACCGTGCAGCTTTTTCTTTCTTTGATTCCTTGGGCTTGAACTGTTTGCCCCAAGCTTCTTGCAGCCATTTGAGATGCTCTTCAACTTTTCTGGAGTTGGTGTGAACCGCTGTGATCATGCCTTGGTCATATTCGTTTCGAACTTATTGAAGGATCACCTTGTTACAGTTGACTATGGAGACAAGACTGTCGCCCATTGTCTTACACAGGGCTCTCCTAGCATCGGTGGCATTCTCAACGTCACGACGTAGGTCTCGGTTGGTCTTGTCCAAGTGTTTGACTTTGTCAGATAAGGATGAGATAGAGCTATTAAGGTCAAACATGTCTTGATCAATCTTGGATTGGAAGAAGGTCAAGGAGGAGGATAGACCTTTAACCAATGCCACAACTTCAGAAAGATTGACAAGAGAAGTAGCAGAAGAGGTAGAAGGAGCAGATGGAACATCAAAGTGAACAGGATGAGGAGGTGCATGTGAGGGAACACTAGAAGGTCCAGGTGTGTCAGTCCTAACAGATGGTCGAGTAGGTGAATCAAAATCTACTCTAATAGGAGAGAGATTTCAAGATGTAGAATTGCGAGGAACTGATGAAGTACCACGTCGAGTGCTCCGAACTCCATCAATTTTGGAGATTTACATATGTTTCAAAGTAGAAGCACCATACAGATCATGTTTGGAGAAAGGAACCATTTTCTCAGCAGATAAATCAACGCCAAAATGGCAAAAGACTTTGATAAAAAACATGCCATGAGAAAAAGAGGAGTTGAATTTGCTATGGGATTGAAGCATATCAGAAATAAAAAGAAAACTAAGGTCAAGGTTTTTATGCTCTAGAATGCACCACATAATAAAAATGTGCATATAAAAAATATCTCCAAATTCTCCCATTTGAGGTAAAAATATGTGGTTAACTATATGATGAAGAATTTTCATCTCAGGCTTGAGTGAGTTGGCTTTTAGTGTTTTGGAAAAGTCAATTTTATCAACTTCAAAAATTTGATGAACAGCATCATAAAAAGAAAATCTATCGATGTCGATAGATCTCTTATTGCAAGGAGCAAAAATTTTGCCCTCAAGCACACAAAGGATTTAATTAAGAATGAAAGTGGTTAAGTGAATTTATGTTCCATTCACCAAAGTGGTTATGGTAGTGCTCGGAATAGATGCAATGTGGATGTGCGCGTAAAAGAGCTTTACAAGCATGGGATAGTGAGGGTCACGAGTTTGAAGTAGTCTCTCCTATCCAAGACTAGAAAAGAAGTCTTTGAAGCGCATTTCGATAGAATCGAAAAAAATGAAATCAACCGAGCATCCAGGGATTACCTTACGATTGATGAAGGAGAAGAAATAGAGTTGTTGGAACTTTATCGATTTGAAACTCAATGCCTCCGACATTGCAATTGCTTCTGTTCCCATCGTCGTCGACGTTGCCTTCTTCTTCTTTGAAGCCCTAGGGTTTGATGGGCCAACATCTCCGGTTCTCTTGCTGCCTTTACCCATTGTTCGTGGAGTTGTTTTGGATCGAAGAGAGGAGATCAAATAGAGGAGAGAAGATGAGGGGTCAACTCATTTTTCAAAGGAGTAAAAAATAGCGAGAGATGAACAGTTGTGGAGAGAGAGGGGAAACAACGTGACTGGTGAGGACCGGTGCCTCTTAAATAGGCATAAAGATTTGTGTCGACACAAATAGCTTTTGTGTCGACACTTTTCTTCGCGAGTGTGGGTGTTCGAAATAAGAAATTGTGTCGACACTTTTTCAGAAAGTGTCGACACTTTCGACTGTTTGAGTCAACACGTTTAAGCATTGGGTCGACTCAAATTTATCGAGAGTAAAACATCGAAATTGAGTTGACACTATATAGAAAGGGGTTGATACTTTTTTCCCGTAGTGTCTTTTCTACATAGCTTTGAGTCAACTCAAGCACTCATGTGTTGACACTTTTTCAAGTTGTGTCGACACTTTTTACACATCAATGAAGAATATCAAAAGTATTGAAATGCATTAAAAAGACATGGTTAGTATGGCATTTTGATTATCAATTAAGAGCACATAACATATCAAGTTCTCTTCTTATATAGCATATTCTTTCTTCATTTAATGGCTTAGTAAAAATGTCAACTAGTTGGTAATCTGTGCCTATGAATTCAAGTTCGATGTTGCCATTTTGCAGATGATTTCTTATAAAGTGATGTCTAATCTTAATATGTTTGGTTTTAGAGTGTTGTATTGGATTCTTGTATTTATTGATTGCACTCGTGTTATCACATTTTATAGGGATATGATCTAAATAAAAACTACAGTCCTGTAATTGTTGTTTCATCCAAAAAACTTGTGCACAACAGCTACCAGCTGCTATGTACTCAGTCTTGGCTGTAGACAAGACTACTGAGTTTCGTTTTTTGCTAAAACAAGAGATTAATGAGTGTCCTAGAAATTGACAGGTTCCACTTGTACTTTGTCTATCCACTTTACATTTGGCAAAATCAGCATCTGAATAGCCAAATAACTCAAAGGCTATTCCACTATGATAGAACAATCCTAGGTGTTAGCCCAAGAGTTTCTTAATTCGATTTTGATGATTTTCATAATTTATTTTCTAAGAATTTATGTCTTTAAATGGATAATATTTCATACCTCCAAAATAAAAGTGTTAACACATTTTGAACAATTAAAGTTGACACCTTAGCCAAAAAGAAATGACCTTTATCTCAAAAA
>JAOTRH010057671.1:0-18862 GCA_034768845.1 Heliamphora exappendiculata
CTTTATCTCTATCCATCTTCTTTTAATATTTGCTTTGATTTCATATTTGCATATCTAGTTTTATTGCAATATTAAAAGGTTTTCTAAAAAAAAATTTTAAATCCCTTTTTCCAGCAAAGAAACCCAATTCACCTCCCCTCTTGGGTTGCCTAGTTCTAACAGACCGCCGAATAATTAAATCCACCTACAGGGTTTGGCCCGGTCAAAACTTATAAGCATCCTTAAGGGGGTATCGTTAATCTCGGTCTTTCGGGACGTGAATTTCGTCAATATTTAATATTTTTCATATAAATAATACCGCTATCTAACTCACTGAGAATATAGACTCATATAAGATCGCACATTCTAATGAATCAAAATAATGAATATTAAATATATTCAAATCAATAATTATTTCAGGATTAAGAGGATAAGCACTATTCATAATAACCTCGGGTGTAAATTAATTTATATAGTCAGTACAAAATTAATTACCTCAAATGTCCCGTTTAATATACATAAAGTGTACTAGCAGAGAGAGTCGAAACAGTAGATGATGTTATTATCTGATCCCCGTAACCAAGACAGGCCTACTAAAACTCTATTCTACAGTCGTACCGATGGTATGCCCATTTCCATCTAAACTGTGAACATAAAACTAATATTCTGCAAGAATCTAAAATCTGATCTTTTATGTGCAAGCCGTACTCTACACTCCAGATTAAATACTATATAGAATATTGGATATTCATGCATATCAAAGAAATGATACACATAAATTGCTCATAAAGATTTTCATAAAATAAAAAATTAATTTTATTAAAATTAAAATTAAATACTAAAAACATAATTTTTAGTATACCAACCCTAATATGAACGTGTTCACTCTTCAAAGGAGAAAGCTTCTGAGAGAAAGTAGAAAACCAAGGAGAAGAAGAAATTCAAGAGATTCATGGATGATTAGTGATTTGAAGATTCTAAAAGGGGAGACAACGAGACAACAGAGAAAACAAAAAAGTGAATGGGAGAACAGAAGAAAAGTTAGAAGATTTTTTTGGAAGAAGAAGTCTATAATCAAAACATATATTTCTATTTATTTTCTGTTGTTGCTTTATTACATAACTGTGGTGATTTGGTTGAAATACAAACATTTAGGTTTTTCTAATAGTTATGGATGAATGCATATTGTTTCTTAAACCGGTATCATATGTTTTATACTTAGTTGCTGAGTATTTGATGCACATATTTTAATAAATTTAGAATGCTTCTAAATTAAAATGCAAATTCTCTTAAACGTGTGTATTACACTGTTATTGAAAGCCTAACTGTTTTGATTGTATATCTTGTTTAAGGCATAAAAATAAGGAGAGAACCCTTATTGAAAATCTTTTTAAATATTTTAAAAAAAATATTGTAATCATAAAAAGTGAGAGATTGTTAGCCCAAGGGCTTTTAAATTGAATTTTGATAATTTATTTTTTAAGTAAAATTGATTTAAAAAGATAATATTTAATATTTTAAAAAAGGTAGTATTGACACAAAGTGACAAATGAGTTGACACCTTTAGCCATATGAGATGACTCATCTCTCAAATGGATTGACACTTAAATATTCTTTAATAAAAATATTTTGTGTTCACCCTAATTGATATTTGAGTCAACACATTAAGGTAAAGAATAATTGATATTCTCAAGTGTGTCAACACCTTTGAGCGAATGAGTTGACATCTTAACATGTTTATATAAGATATTTTAGGTATTCCAATTTGAGTCGACACAAATTGAATTTTGAGTCAGCACAAAAGAACCGAGACTCTCTGCACTAAAATGAGTTGACACAAACTTAGTTTGAGTCGACACTAAGTGATTCTTTACTTTGGTTATTTGGAAATTTTGAGTCAACACCAATTGAAGATGAGTTAACATAAATGTACCGAGATTGCTTGTAGAATTTTGAGTCGACACCAAAGCCAAAATGAGTCGACACAAAATTACTGAGAGTTCCAGCACTTTTTAGTGTCGACACCAAAGGCATTTTGAGTCGACACAAAAAGACCCTCCCGAAAAGCTGAAGTACAAAAAGAGTCGACATGAAATGTATTTGTGTCTACACCGTTGTGTTGGAGAAGAATGCAAAAATTTGTGTCAATACCAACGAAGATTCGAGTCGACCCAACCACTTAAAGAACCAAGCCCTAGAAGATTTGTGTCGACCCAAAATCATTTGTGTCGACACCTATGATGGAAATTCAAATTAAGCGGCTGAGTTCAACGGTTGAATTTTTGACATTTATTGCTCCCACATACCTCTAATAGTCATGAATCTTCAAGAGCTTATATAAAGAGTTACTCTTCAGCATTTAAAACAACTAGAGACTTACATTTACTGTTGTATTGCTTGAATCAAAGACCAAATCTCTCAAGCTCTCATTTATTTCTCTTAACTCCAGCTCTTATTTCTTATCTTTTTACTCCTCATTTATTACCAATCATTTTGTAAAGAGAGCGAGTGATATTCATTGTAATACCTCATTTATTGTATCTAAGGGTGGGTCACCCTTCATCATTTGAGTGAGTGAGTAATTCTCATTAAAGAAGATCTCAAGATATTAGAAGAAAAATAGGAGCGTGTTTTTCGTAGGATCGTCTTGATGTTGTAAAGGTTTTGAATGCATCCGTAAGTATTTTACATTAGTGGAAATTCTCAATGGGAGTCTTGAGGAGTGGACGTAGGCTTAGAAAAAGCTGAACCACTTTAAATCTCGGTGTTCGGTTCAATTTTTCTATTCCTAACCTCTTTAATATTCGCATTACTTTGTTCTTTGATTATACTTGTTATAATTGTTTGTGATATTAAAAGGTTTTTATAATTTTTTTTAAAATTGTTATTATCGTTTTAAAACCTAATTTACCCTCTCTTGGGTTGCCTAGAACTAACACACACCACACAAATGGGATACACCACACCGGCTTGATACGCCATACAAGCTAAATACGCTACACAAGCTAGAAACGCCACAAAGGCTAAATATGTCACACATGGTAGATACGCCATACAGGCTAGATACGCTACATAGGCCTGTCATTCGATAGGTATACACTCACTTACATTAATCCGAAACACATCATTCATCACAATGTTAACACATACATATAATCCCACATTTTATATACAAAACTTCTTACACTTGATCAATTATTTAACCTCTTATTAATCATAATCAATTTCATTATTCAACAATTTAATTTGACATTAACCTTACTATAACACATACATTTTTCCTTTATATTCACAACACATGCATACTTTTCTCAATTCAAACAATAATAGAATTTAATTCCGCCATCACTCACCAAAACCCATCAACCCATTTTATAATTACCCAACACAGCAAATAAGCCAAATTTTCATCTCATAATCGATCAGCTTAACAATTATTGATCTCGTGAATTATATAGTACAATATCTTTAAATTCAAGATTCAATCGAATTAACTCTCTTAAATCACAAATACCAATCCATTGACTCTTCAGTATAACCCATTCCATACATTGTATAAAGTCTAGGGTTTAAAGCTCAAACCATTCTCTTTGATATTAATTTAAACCCATTACAAATAAATTTGATGTCAACTCCATCTTACACACGCAGCATTGTTTCACAACCAAACACCTCCATAACATCTTATAAAACTAAGGCTTTTAACCCAAAATCACTTCCATAAATAAAATTATTCAACATTTCAATTTATTTATCCAAAATCAATATTTATTTAAAACTAATCTTTTTTTTTCACTCACCTAAATAATTTCGTAGAAGCAACATATTCTCATATTTTCCATCTCAAACTAGGGTTTTAATTTCAAATGTGAATCTCATGGTAGTAGTTAAAGAAAATAACAAACAATCACATATTAATCACATTTATTCGGAGCTAGCCATGAATCCTACCTTGTGGAGTTGAAAGCCTCAAACTTTGAACACCCGTGGATATCCAAACTCACCGAAATCACAACCTATTTGGTTGTGTACGTAGCTCTCGTTGAGTAGAACAACTTTTTTTTTTGTTATTTTACTCAACTTTAAGTCTAAGGCTTTCAATTTTTAGGAAAAATTTTCAAAGTCTCCATGGGCGACCTCCACCACCAGAGAGAGAGAGAGAGAGAGATTCGGGGAGGGGGTTGGTTCGGTGGAGGAGTTTTTGGGAGAATGGAAGGTTTCTCCTAGAAGCTTTCTTAAAGGAAATGTAGGGGCCATCTTTAATATATAATAATATACCTATAAATCATATATAAATAGGAACACACAAGAAACACACGATGTACATGGTTCAACAATGGTGCCTACGTCCACGGATGCTGCGAGTTTTCACTATGATGATCAAAGAAATAAGTTACAAGAGTCTTAAACTTATTTTTATACATCTCACAAGTCTCTCTAGCAACTAGTATACTAAATATTGCAACATAACAATATAAAAACCCTAGGTTAAAAAAGGATCTATGCCGACTGCGCACGAGCATCTCACGAGCGCCCAGCGTGCCAGCTTCTAGAATGACTAGCGCTCAAGCACCTCGCGAGTGCCTAGCGAGCGCCAACTTGTGGACTGACTGGTGCTCAAGCGCTCAGCGAGCGCCAATTTCATGAATTCCATGCTCGGTGCTTATTAGGCTTCACATATCCCAACAGTACCCTCATTTTCAGACTGCCATTTAAAAACTAGAATCCTAACAAGTTCCACCATTTTCTTTTTTTTTTCTTTGTCACCCCTTGAAGCTTTTAAAAAAAGTATCTGCCCTAAAAATATATAGTCTTCAATAGGCCGCCCATTGAGTTGTTTCAAATTACATGGTTTCTAGCATATTATTAAGGTCATTCCATGTGTTACATTTAGTTTTTTATCTGAGTTTATTTTCTTTTCATTTTGGTCATTGTTAACTTGGCCATGAGGATGAGATTTTTTTGGATTCCCCCGAGGTACGAACCTAGCATCACTAGGTGGTTTTCAACACTCATCAATTGCCATCGCCCATGTAGTTGGTAAAACATCACCATAGAGTTATGAACCTTGTCTAAAGAAAAAAAGAGAGAACAATTTGTTCTGAATGTATATATCTAAACATATTGATGTGTATCTGTATGTAGTTGCAACAAGGTCTCCTCTGGCCCCATGGTCCCGTCTCACTATAGTGTCACATCTGTCATTCTCCATGTCAATGCATCTTAGGGTGTCATCATGTTCAAGTCTAACAATTAGAATCTCTAACTGTGGAAACTTCTTAAGAATTCGCACAAATATAGGGAAAATAAATGCATTATAGATTTGGGCCTAGTAAAATATGGGATGAAGTATATACCTCAGGGCCAGGTGCTATCTCAACAAAAACTCCATAAGGAGCTATTATTGATTTGATCTCAGAGTTCCTGATTGAAAAGACACTAGTGTAAGATATGCATCTCAAGTTAGAAGACCAAATGCAAGCTGTACATTGAAAACAATACACTTCGTAGAGGAAACATGCCGATAGGCATCATTAATGTCTCCTAGATTTTATCACAAGTGACTACACGGGAAAGAGAAAATGTCACTATCTATAGATTCAGCATGCCAAGTATCAGTTCCCCTCATGGATAGAAGCGGATTAATTGGCGACAGACGTGCCAACTAATGATTTTTAAACAATATACACATATTAGATTATGACCCATGCATAAAAACACTTTTAATAAAAAAATTTGGCACCATATGCCTATAGAAATTAGTGGCGTAGCTGGATAATAATTTCTCTAGCCATTTAAAACTTCACACATAAAAATATATTTTTGCGTTCAGCATAAGTAGATATATCCACATCAAATGACACATGTATAGCAGTTACAATAGGACTACTTTAAATGAAAAAGTATTTATAAATTAGTAGCATAATTGGATAACTGTTTCAATTCATCAAATTTCAGTGCTTTCAAGAAAATAAGAAATACAATCCAGCATTTGTTATACGGATCAATGACAAAACACACAATTTGACCAAACACAAAATAAACACTTGTGTGACCAAATTCAAAATTCTGACCAGGTATAGAGGAATGAACATAACTAAAACAATTTAACATGGAAACATAGAAACAATGACATATTGTGTTGAAAATACCCATTGCAAGATAATGTGCTTTAATACATAAAAATATCCACCATAGGAAATCCTCGTTGAAACAACCCAAAACCATACAATCCAACCACAGGTGCCATAGCAATTGGGCTGAAAAACCTGTCAAAACAACCACCAATAATTATAAACACTCATTCTCAACAGAGTTCTACATTATCCCATCATTGTAGTACACTAAAATCATACTGTGAAATGAGGCCCCAAACTTGGATGTAACCTAAGATGATTTTTATGCTTGCTGCTAAAAGAGAAGATCTCTTTCAATATCCCATCACATGAAAAAGCTATTATTTAAACCGTCTGAAAAGAATAAAAAACATAAGAAAATGTTTCAGACGCCATAAGTAGACAAAATCGTTCAATCTTCTTTCCTGATTTTAAACATAAATCTACTTCCATTTATCAAATGAAGAAGTGTTTTTTCATTCTAAACACTTTGGAGATGAAATAATTTTCATTGGTTAAATAGAAGATCTCATATTACTCTTCTTACTAACACTTCTTGATGAATTAAACCAGCTTGTCGGATAATTGCAACAGATTAGAGTTCAAATTGCTTTACGTCCGTATAGTTCTCAAACACTCCAAAAAACCTTTTTCCCTTGGCGGAAAGAGTATAACTTACAATGTAGGATCCACTAATTCGTTGCAGGGATGAGTCATTTATGATGAGTCATAAATGACTCATTTCATAAGGAGTTTCAGCTGAAACAAATGTTAGTTTGTTCTCTCTATTATTTTTAAGTCATTCAAATTAGATTTTCTCAATTTTAAATCTAAAATTGGTTCAAGTAAGAAGAACAATAGAACATAATGCAACATGCATGGGCACTATGCAGGTAAATTTTCCAACAAATCCCCTAAAAAAGAAAACAAAATGATGAACTGGGAACTATTATTGAACTTTTGAGTTGACAATCTTAGCTTTTCATTTCGTTCTCCCTCATCTCTCATGTTCTTTGTAAAAAAGCCACGCCCCAATTTTTCGGATAATTTAACGGTTTAATCATTCACAAAATAACTTGTAATAAAAACAAGCAATGCAATATACATATGCTCTGCCTGGATCTCAACAACAAAATCACAACTCAATTATATATTATGGATTATCCATCATAACTTCACATGCATACATTAAGAACCTCCAGGTTAATCTTTCAACGGATTTAAAAATAAAGAAGACAATAATGAATTGAGGAATTACCCATGAAAGATCATAGTACAACCTTTATTTCTCATCTCATGTTTTCAACTAAAAGAAAGGGATCAATAATCATGTACTGAATAAACACTAAGAAGGATCAGAAATGTTAACAAACACCACGAAGGATCACTGTAAACTATTTTTGTTAGAAACGAAGCCTCACCTATCAACTATTTCTGTTTGACATATTAGTGGCAGTTGAAACTGTAAAAATGATCTCATGGTAAATCACATCGATGTATAAAAGATTAAATGAATACATAGTAAATCACTGCAGCTCAATTTGGTAGATAGTCATCTATAACAAGATCATAAGAAGATAATAAAGGGGAAACTAAATAAAAACTCACCAATAATCAACCCAACTTCTTGCCATCAGTACTGACCCAGAAACGAAAAACTAACCAGTAATGTGAACATAGATGCAAACTGAATAGAAAAGTTAGATTTGAAATGGAGTTGATCGACGGTGATTTGCGCTGATCAGTGGTGTGATCGATGGTGTGATCGGCGATGATGATTGGTGATGATCGGTGTTCTCTGGAAAAATAAAACAAAAAAACCAAAACAAAAGGCAACAAATAAGAGGGAGCAAGAGAAATGAAGTATCTACCCTCTAATGAACGATGGTAAAAATGTTTGATTTCATTAGTGAATACATTAGACGAATCAGTGGAATGCAAAATCAACAAAAAATCAACCAAAACTGAAATATGTCTATCAAACGCAACTACTTATCTCTTCGTGTCAATGCTTCCAAAGGATTATAAGTGAACCCTGACTCATCTTCTTCCGATTCTTTTCAACAAAGGCAAAGTTTCATTAAATACAAAAAGCGAAACAAACCACTATTAAAACCAAAAATTAAAAAAAAATAGTTCATCTTCATTTTTGTGCCAAATCTCTTAGATATCAAATGTATTGTTCCAAAGTCGAAAAATCATCTTTACATAGAAAGTTATCTACAAAGATACACTTATATTATTTTAGAAACATTGCAGTGATTCATGCTTCACAAATAAGCACAATCTGGTGCTTCATATGGATCAATTAGGAAATTACATTATAAATACAAAACCTAGCATAGGGAAATTAGTTGCAAGTTAGCTAACTAATTTATTGCATACGGCCCTACCTGCTGAATACAATTTTCTAATCGTAAAGAAATACATTCTTCTGGGATAGTGTTGTTCCAAAGATTTCTGTAATGGATGAGGAGGATGAGGAAAGTGAGATAGGATATGAAAATGAACATGGTAATAAACAGGAAAGTGCAAGTGCCTTTGTCACGCTCTAAAATCTGGATCACGTGAACGACCCAAGAAAACTCGTTTTGTGACATTAAGATCCACCAAAACCATCCGAGTTCAAACGGCGCCAAGAACGTAAACTAAAGACGAATTCAAAACCTTTGAAAAATGCACCTCTGAGGATTTATTTTAGGCAAAAGAAATACCCAAAAGAATATGGTCCAGGTTTCTAAGAGCCAGTGTTTAAAACCAAACAACCAAAGTTTTTAAAATCTGCCAGACTGGTCAATCGGTCTGAAGACTACTCGAGCGGTCCTCGCTTGTGCTCGGTTCTTTCAACCGCCTATAAAACAATTGAGAGTTCATTTTAACCACTTGATAGACTGCTTAAGCAATCCATCGAGTGGTCTGCCTCTGGATCATTTTTCAAAATTCAACTTTTAAAACCCAACGCTTAATCATTTTCGAACCCTTGCGAAAACCTCCAGTGCATAACCAAGAAATCTAAAACATACTAAAACAAGGTTCAAAATGTTCCTCGAGGCACAAGAGTTGATATTAAACATAAAACCAACCAAAATCCATTTCATTCAATTATGAAACTAAAACAACCAACCCATGGCTCCTCTCATCCTCATATAAACATACATGCATTGGTATCATGGCCTTAAGGCTTACAAAACATATGCTTTTAAGTCTAAAGCATATTATACAATTACATGATCCAATATCAAAATCGGTATAAACAACCGAATAACAAAAACTAAGAGTTTTGTATTCCGCCACCTTTGGGGCTCCTCAAGATCAAGTCACACGATCTTTTTCATTTGAAATGTTTTAGGTTCAACAACGTGAACCGAAGCCCAATAGAAATAGACTATCATGAATTAAAAGCATAACATGCAATCACGAATTATATAAATAACTCGACTACACAAGTCTCAAAACGATTTTTCATCCTTAAAACCACAAGTTTTCATATAATTTAATAACGTCCAACAGTTTAATAAACATAAATAACACGTTATTTTTCAACCTGATTTTCACAACCACCAATGATTCCTATGTACCGACCTTATTGCCCTGGGAACAAAGGTAACAACTATAGACTCTCATCAATTAACTTAGGCCCGGGGCATCCAATGACCTGCTAGGTAATGGAAAGCTTTATACATTGCTACAACAATAAACACCTTCCAATGGGCCAAACACTTTATTTACGGAGATTAACCTGAAGGAGCGAAACAGTGAGACCCTGACCCGTTTTCTTTTTTCGGCATTTTCGGACGCGCGTTACGTGTTTTCGTTTGAGCATGTTCGAGGTCTTAGTATTAGGCCTGAGTGTACGTATGTTTGAGGGTGTTGAAAGGGGAGTTTTGAGGCTTAGATCTGAGGTTTGGAGGGATGACCCGTAGCTTGAAAAATGATTTCTAGGTGGGGTCAGTCGACTGAACTAGAGTTCAGTCGACTGGATCATGTTTTTGGGGTTCGATCGACTGAATCTCGAGGGTCAGTCGACTGAACCGTGGCTATTGCCATTTTTCGTGGTTTCCATTGTGTTGTTCAGTCGACTGGGGATTGGGTCTAGTCAACTGAAGTGCTGAGGTGTGTGATGGTGGTTTTGTGGTTAGGTTTTGATTTCTAATTGGCGTCATATGGTATTCAATTGATTAATTTATGGGAATTAATTGATTCAAATACCTGTGGATTCCTTTTGGGGTTCGGTTGGTTGTGCAGTGGGTTCGGGTATCGTGTTGTAATCCTGGGTGTTATGTAGGCGTCGTCTTCGCGGGTGGCATGCATGGTTAGATGTGGGTTGTTGGGGCACGGCTATATGCGCGGTGCTTGTGCATCATTGGTTGTGGGGCGTGTTTAGGCCCGTGGTCTCTTTGAGGAATAAGGGTGGTGCTTGTGTGACCTCATGATTTGAAAGGTTTAGTGTAGCCTTCCTATTAGGCTTGGCTGTGTGGGTTACCGGTTGTCCCTGTGAGTGGATGTCGGGTTTTGTGGTGGGTGATGTCACGGTTTGAGGTTATATGGCTATGTGTGTTTATAGCTAGTTTTATGCATTTATAACTGTGGTTTATTATGCATGGAATATGTAAGTTGATTACATGGCTTGGTATCGTTACGTGTAATGTGGTTGCATGCTTTAAAACCCATAGTTTTATTAGGCATGGATGTGATGGATCTGTGGGGAACATGCATGTGGTGCATGTGGTATGTTTATGCATTTAAATTCTGATTAGGTTATCTATAGGAATGTTCGGTGTTATCCCGTAGTTTTCCGTGTTACCCCATTAATTTTAGTTTTATCCTGTAATATGCAGTGTTATCCCGTGGTATGTGGTCTTATCCCGAGACATGCGATTTTATCCCGTGATATAATCCGTAGTCGATGGTTCCATCCTGTGGCTTACGGTAAAGTATGCAGTTTTACCTCATGGTTTGGTTGGCGGTTTTAACCCGTGATTTGGTCTATGGTTTCACCCCATAGTATACGGTTTTATCCCGAGAATGCATGTTTAGGTATCGATCTTTGTCTCAGTGTTAGGACTGTAGCTACGGCGTATGATGGCCGGTTGTTAGATCTATATGGTTGCGGTGTGTGAGGGCCGGTTGTATGTATCATGGATTGCATGTATTGCATTATGGGACGAATAGACCAATTTTTAAACTATTTTAAGAGTTGTGTGAATCGCGATCTAAAATATCTTTTTCAACTATTTTCGGGCTCCTGTGAGTGAGTCAAAAGATGGTTTGTATCATCGCTTTCCCGTTTGCATGTAAAAACTATTTTCAAGGCTTGAAAGAGAGTCTAAACTTGTACTTTGATTTTCTAGCATGTTTTGTTTATACTGCATGATTTCCTAGCATGCTTGTTTAGTTTTATATTGTTTACTGCGCTGTTTACTGTACTGCACTGCATTGTTTTCCATTCCGTTCACTGCACTGTACCGTACTATCTTGGGCACTGTTTACTGCACACTATTCATCATAATGTATGCCTTACTGTTCCTTGCATTGTATTGTACTTTGCAGGTCCACTGGGATGCCTAGAGGGGGTAGAGAATCGGGCCGACGCAGATCTGATGCGCAGCCGCAACATCGCTGCGAGGTGTATCTTACTGGAGGGCCCATTTGGGCGGGAGTATTACCTGGGGAAGCGAGTGGTTCGCCAGTCGCTTGGCCTGGATGACTTCCGAATCCCAGTGGTTCCTCCGACCTATATGCGCCGGACCGAGGATCTGGGCTAGGTCGACCTTTTGCTGGAGACCGTGGGGACCCCCGCTATGGAGCTACTTGTAGCGGAGGGAGACTACATGGTCTGGGCCCAGGCTCATTTGATGGGGCCACTAGGACCCGGCCCGATTGTCCTAGGAGGCCAGAGAGGAGGACCGGAACCAGAGGTTGTGGGCGTTGATGCTCGAGCTGCTGCTAATGCTGGGGCTGCGGGTGCTGCTGGAGCGGCTGCTGGAGCTGCTACTGGTGGGAGGGGCCCAGAGATTCCATGGGACATCCAGACTATGGTATATGGGTTCTCCTTCTCTCTGTCGGTTCCTGTTCTGCCAGAATTGGAGTTTAGGGCTGGCATCGACCAGGTTTATTTTCTACCTTCTTCTCAGTCACTTATTTTATCTGTCTAGTCTTTTCTGAACTGTTTTCTTCCACAGGTCGATCAGGCTTGGTAAGATCGGGCGATGTTGATGATTACTGGTTTGAGGGTGCTGGTCCGGCAGATGGATGCCTCGATGCAGGCAGCCGGTGTTGCTTTTATACCAGTAGCCGCCGTGAGTAGCTTGCGTGTTCTTTTTCAAATTTTTTTATATTTTCCTATCTTTATTCTGCTATGAGTCTTGTTTTTCTTTTAACAGCCTCCAGCTCCGGCCACCGGTATGATGCCGCCACCTGCTATAGCTCCGGCCCCAGCCCGGTTAGAGGCCGTGGTTCCCGGGCGTCCTCTCGGGCTCGTTCCAGAGGGTCAGCTTCATCTGCTCAGAGTTAATCCAGAGTTTTCTCTTCTTCTAGTAGCGACGATGGCGATGACTTCAACAGACTATTCGAGGACGAGGCTGGTCCTTCCTCTCGCCGTGTCCGTCCCAGGCACTAGCAAAAGAGAGAGCTTCCCCCTTCCCCAGTTTTGTTTATCTTTATGATACATTTATTTTGATGGGCCTGTGTGCCCCAGTTTGACATATTTGACATGTACTTACTTGTTCCATGGGCCTATGTGCCCCAGTTTACTGCTTTATTGGGCCTGGTTGCCCCAATATTACTACTTTTTTGATACATTTCAGGCCTTTGTGCTATTTATTACTTCATCTGTCCATCTGTTGCATGATTTTTCATTATTAGTTATTCAAAAAGCCTTGGTTGTATAACTCAGGTGCCACGACTGATACAATTTACACAGACTGCAACCTGTCCCATACCCGCCACGTTCGAACATGGCAGTCGTCATAACAGCACATGGCGGTCGCCACTTTCCCAAAATGTGAAGCTGGCGGTCGCCCTTTTCAACATGGCGGTCGTCTGGTCAAAGAAATGATGTCACTATACTGTGATTTTTGGAGCTGGCAGTCGCCACATTCATTATCATTTTTTGTAGAAATTTCAATTTCCCGCCCTTTTCTACCTTAAAAATATAGGCCTAAAGGCCCCATTTGCTGTTGCTCGGGCTCAGATGGCTTCTCCTCTTTCTCTATGGATTGAAACACTCTCCCATATCGAACGTTTGAATTTGGCCCCATTTGGCTTGAATGCCCTTTTCTCACTAAGGACCGTGAAGATTAACAAACCCTTATTGATGGCCGCTGCACAACTGTGGGATCCGCAGTCCCATGTCTTTCGGTTTGGCCTCGAAGAACTCTGTCCCACTATGGAGGAGTTTGCTGCTATTTTAGACTTAGCACCATGAGGTTCTGTTGTTGTTCCTACTCCCTTTCTCTTAGTTCGGCGGCAAGCGATGCAATTTTGTGGTCTATCCAGGATGGAAGCTTCCCTTCTGATCTCGGGTGATTGTCTTGACATCTCATGGCTTATTGAGAGATTTCATCCTTCTGGTGACCTCAGCGATCTAGACTTTTAGTTGTAGCGCTGTTATGCACTTTGCTTCTGCCTCCTTGCCCAGTACCTCCTTGTCCCTTTCGATGGGCGGGTTAGTTATGTCTTGGTTGATATTGCTGGCCAAATGTGGATGGGGAAAAACTTTGTGCCCCTGGTTTTGGATGAGACACTGCTGGGCTTGGACGCTGTTCATCGTGGTAAAACCACCACCTTTGCTGGTAACCCCTAACTTCTCCAGGTGATTTAACATCTTCCTTTGTATCAAGTTTCCTGTTATACTGCAAAGGTATTTCTCTTACTGTTCTAACTCTTGCTATAGATCTGGCTGATGGAAAAGGTGAACCTTATACAGTAACCTCCCACTGATAGGCACAATGCTGCTGCTTTCTTTTACTGTCCGCGTTATTAGATATGTGATAACTAAGGCATCTTGGTAACAATATCTTTCCTCTCTGACTGGTTCAGACATTACCTGGCAGTGCCCTTGGTGGTGGATTCCTGCTATGACTCTGACCACTATGGATCATCCTGGTGAGCTGCTTGTAGGTCTGTCTCAGACTTGTTTCTACTACCCATGTCAGATCATGCGACAGTTTGGGCGGAGTTAGACCATTTTCCCCAACATTCGAGACCATTTGTTTTCTTCTACACTACGAGCTTCTTTTCTAACACAGTATCGGGATGCCTGGCCATTTTGCTCATTGATGGAGATGCACAAGTTGCAGTGTCTTGACCTTTCTACTGAATTCAAGACATGGTTGACACAAGATAGGGAGAAGAAAGACAGAGAGGAGGGGAAACAAGTGGCGAAAAGGAGGAGAATTTGAGGGCCTCTGCTTTGTTTTGAAAATTTCACAACTTTCCTTTATTTTGTTTGTAGAGTTTGGGACTTGCATGCCCTTCTTTGCATTTAAGAACTTTGTAGTCTTGTCTAAAGTAATGAAAAAACTCCCACTTTATGTTTAAGATGGTTTAAATTTATTCAAAGTTTTAATGACTTTATTATTAAAATACAAGAATTAATTTGCATTGGTCTTACTCAGATTCAAGATGGTTAAAGACAAAGAAAGTGGCCGATCTTCTTAAAGAAGCTGCGTACGTATCCCAAAAAGATGGAATCAGGCCTTAACATAGTTCGGGCTTAGTTTTCACTCGAGCATTGACATTCTCCTTTTGTAATGCCCTAACTTTTGCCAAGGTCGCCCTTTCGGATTTTCGGCCTTGCGGGCTGCTCTAATTTTTGCCTAAGTTGCCTTTTTGATTTTCAACTCAATGAGCTTTTATTTTGTCTTTATTTTTACCTCAGGGATAGTATTTCTTGAGTTGATCAAGGTTTACTAGAGTGGAGAATACATTGCCATCCAGATCCATAATAATGGCTGCACCACCAGTCATGATGGTTTTAATGAGAAACGATCTGGACCAGTTTGGCTTGAGCTTACCCCTTGGGTCGAAGATAGGAGCTCTGATTTTCTTAAGAACCAGATCTCCCTCTCTGAGATCACGAATCTTGACCTTTTTATTGAACTCTTGGGCTATCCTCCTTTGGGAACCTTGTACATAAAATAGAGCTTGCAGTTTTTTATCATCAAGCAGGAGCAACTCCTCCATCCGGTTCC
This sequence comes from Heliamphora exappendiculata, assembly GCA_034768845.1. Classification (NCBI taxonomy): domain Eukaryota; kingdom Viridiplantae; phylum Streptophyta; class Magnoliopsida; order Ericales; family Sarraceniaceae; genus Heliamphora; species Heliamphora exappendiculata. The sequence goes on from JAOTRH010057671.1 coordinate 15,290, forward strand.
ACTGCCATTCTGCTTCTAAAATACTGGCCTCAGCCACTGCTCTTAGCGAGGGGATTTTCACCTCAATGGGAAGAACAGCATCCATCCCATACACTAAAGAGTATTGCGTAGTTCTGGTTGAAGTTCTGATCAACGTTCGGTATCCCCAAAGTGCAAATGGTAGATGCTCTGGCCAATCTTTATGCGAGTTGATTGTCTTTTGTAGAATTTCCTTGATGTTCTTGTTCGCTGCCTCGACTGCTCCGTTAGTTTGTGGCTGATATGGCGAGGACTTATGAGCAACTATCCGATATTCCTTGAAAAGATCCAGGACTTTTCCTTGGAAATGTGAACCATTATCTGAAATGACCTCGTGGGGGACTCTATACCGACAAATGATATTTTGCTTGATAAACTTAGTGACGTGGGAGGCCTTCAATACCTAGTAGGAAGCTGCTTCCACCCACTTGGTGAAATGGTCAATGGCCACTAAGATAAACTCGTGTCCATTAGATGCCTTCGGTGTTATTCTGCCAATTACGTCAATGCCCCATACGGAAAACGGCCATGGTGACGTCAGATTATACAGCTGAGACGGGGGAACAGGCATGAGGTTTGCATGAATCTGGCACTTATGACACCTCTGCACAAACTGAATGCAATCTGTTTCTATCGTCATCCAAAAGTACCCTTGTCGTAGGATCTTCTTGGCTAACATATTTCCGCTCATGTGTTGCCCATAAACTCTTACGTGGATTTCCTTCATCAGTTCTTGCCCTTCTTTATTGTTTGCACACAGCTTGTTGACCCCAGAAGGTCCTCGTTTGTACAGTCTACCACCACAAATGACAAACTGCGCAGACAGTCGTTGCATCGCCCGTTTGTCCTTTTTAATGGCAAACTTGGGATATTCTCATTTTTCAATGAAGTTTTGAATGTCAAAGTACCATGGAAGTCCGTCAGTGCTTTCTTCGATAGCGGCTGTCATCTCATATGCTGGCTTCCTTTCTGCTCAATTATCAAATGTCTCATTCGAACTCCGAGTGGTATGTCAATCATGGATGCTAGGGTGGCCAGTGCATCGGCGAACTTATTCTGTAATCTTGGCATATGGGTGAAGATTACTGATTCAAAGCACGACATTAGCCTCTCTAGTTCTTGATGGTAGAGAATTAAGGTTACATCCCTGACCTTCCATTCTCCTCTTGCTTGCAAAACTACCAATGCTGAGTCTCCAATGACTTCTAGTTTCCTTTCTCCTAGTTCTAAGGCTACCTCTAATCCCACTAAACATGCTTCATACTCAGCCTAATTGTTTGTGACTTCGAAATTGAGTTTTAGGGACAACGGAACATGCGAATCATTGAGGGTGACAAGAAGGACTCCTATTCCATAGCCATATTGATTGGATGTGCCATCAAAGTATAGAGTCCATCTATCATCCCCAACTTTCATTAGCTGTTCGTTGGGAAACTGGAATTCCGTGTCTTCATCCCCTCAAACTGGTTGGTCGGCTAAAAATTCTACTACTGCTATGCCTTTGACTGACTTTCGGTTGACATATTAGAGATCAAACTCGGATAATAGCAGCAACCATCGGGCCAACCTTCCTGTTAGTGCTGATTTTTTGAACAAATACTTCAATGGGTCCATCCGAGAGATGTTCACTGTGAAAGACAGCATGCAATGCCTCAATTTTTGGGAAGACCAAACCAAGGCCCAACATGTCTTCTCCAGCGGTGTGTACCGTATTTCTGACCCGGTCATCTTCTTACTTAAGTAGTAGACGGCTTTCTCGACTCCAGTTTCACCTACTTGTGCAAGCATGCATCCCATAGCTGAATCAGTCATTGACAAATAGAGGATCAGCGGCCTGTCAGGTTTGGGAGGAGCTAGAACAGGAGGATGTTGTAAGTACTGTCGTACGGCATCAAAGGCGTCTTAGCATTTCTGATCCCATTCAAATTCAATTCCTTTCTTTAATAGACGGAAGAACGGCTCACAAGTAGTTATCAATTTAGCGATGAAGCGGCTGATAAATTGGATCTTCCCTAGAAAACCCCTAACTTCTCGCTCGGTCCTCGGAGGAGGCATTTCCAAAATTGCTTTGATTTTTGAAGGGTCGACTTCAATGCCTCTTTGAGTGATCATGAATCCGAGCATTTTTTCGGCAGTGACTCCAAATGCACACTTCTGCGGGTTGAGCCGCATCTTGTACTTTTAGATTCTTTCAAAGAATTTTTGCAGAGGTGTGATGTGGCCTTTTCGATCCTTGGATTTGACTATCATATCATCCACGTACACTTCGACCTCCTTATGTATCATGTCATGCAATAAGGTAGTGGCAGCCCTTTGATAGGCTACCTTTGCATTTTTCATACCAAACGGCATCACACGATAACAATAGGTGCCCCAAGGAGTGATGAATGTCGTCTTCTCTCTATTTTCGGGATCCATCAAAATCTGGTTGTACCCAAAAAAGCCATCCATGAATGATAACAAGGCATGCCTCACAGTACTGTCGACTAAGACATCAATGTGTGGCAATGGAAAATCATCTTTCGGGCTAGCCTTGTTGAGATCTTGAAAGTCCACGTAAACTCGAATACGACTGTCCATCTTTAAAACTGGCACTATATTGGCTACCCATTTCGGATATTCGATTACCATTAGAAATCCTGCATTGATCTGTTCGGCAATCTCTTCTTTGATCTTCAGAGCCCATTCTGGCCGGATTCATCTTAGTTTTTGTTTGACCGGTTTAGCATCAGGGAATAGGGGGATGCGGTGCTGAAAAATGTCAGGATCAATTCCAGGCATATCTTTGTAAGACCATACAAATACATCTTTAAATTCTTTTAATAAAGTTATTAATTGTTCTTGTTCAGCCAAGGATAAAGAAGAACCAATTTGAACATTTTGCGGGTTAGTTTCATCACCTAGGTTTATTGACAAAGTTTTTTCAATTATTGGTTGGGCACACATTTTTTTTCTCTTTTTATTAAAAGTTTTATTTCTTCGAGGAAATCCCCGTCGAAGTCAAAATCGTCAGAAAGTGTATGAAATAAATCAAACAAAACAGAGTAACCAGAAATTTTGTTAATTTCATTAAAAACAATGGGGATTACAAACTCGATAGCAAAAAAAGAGATGGGAGCACCAACAGATGTGCCCTCGATCCCAGACTCGGGATAGATAATGTACACATCATCAGACTCGACGGTCTAGTTCTTTATTTTCTTTGTGGCTGCACCAACAATGAGCCAGGTATAGTCGGCCAGTGCACCGAAACCCATCATGTAATAGCCCAATTCAGTTATGTACAGCTGAGTCATCTTCTCGTGGAACAGCATTCCCAAGTCGGTACCGTCGAGTTTGTCAGCCCAATCCTCTTTTTGAGCCTTCTTTTCTTTCTTCTCTCCTTCCCTTGTTTCTTCCTCCTCTGTGTCGGACAACCAGTGGCTAAAAAAGATCTCCAACCCAAGCACCTTTTGATTGGTTTCTTCGTCAATCCACAGTTCTGGAAAGCCACAATACGGGAAGTCTTCCCCTTCCTTGATGAAGTATCCATTGAGTGTCCCGGAATAATTGGTC
>JAOTRH010057682.1:0-18862 GCA_034768845.1 Heliamphora exappendiculata
ATTGTGATAATAGTTTATATTGTCACAAAAGATTTGTCTAATGAAATTTAGTAATTAGTCAAAAATGTCATTACTAATGATCATCTTTTAGTCTCAACTTTTTCTTTATTACTAAAATTGTTGTCATTAGAACTGATTCATTTGAGATCAATGATAACTTTGTTATTTCTCTTTTTAACAAAAATGATTCATAACGTGATTAGTAGTGCAAAGAAAAACCTACTTTAGAGCATACCATAAAATCTCTCCTCAACATATATATTAGAGGATAAGGCCAATTGATTCTTTTCATAAATGATGAGGTGATTTTAACTTTTTCCTTTTCTTATTTGAATTTACAACTAATATATCCATCACAAAGTTGAATGGTAACGACCGGGAGGACTGAAAGATTAAAAATAATTCAAAAAAAAAATGCAAAAGGAATATAATCTTTTAACTATAAAGATATTCTCACTTTTTGTTAAAGAGTGAACAACATTAGCTTTGAAGCCTCTATTCCACTTATAAGAGAACCTGTTCTAGAGGAAAATTGCCGGTATGCACATATATGTTAGGAACTTCGTGGTATACGCTATGCGTATGTAATTGTTAAGTTTTTTTCAAAATATTGTCGAATAAGAAGATATAAGGAGAGAGAAAGTGTAGATTTTGAATGGAAAAAATTAAACCGATCATATAAAATTGAATTAGGGTTTTTTAGATTTGAAATAATGAAACATAGAATGGAGAGGGAGTGCAGATTTTTTAAAACCTAAAATTTGAAACAATTACAAAAAGCTTATAGTGGTTAGAAAAAACGTGAGTTGACTTCGTTCACACCATGTACGTTTACTTTATATTATAAAAATAGATATATTTGGAGCTATCCTCAATATGCACATCTCTTTTTTTTTTATTAAGGCTCCTTTTAATTAGTTTTTTCTTATTTCTGTCTTTTTTGAATTTTTGTGGCAGGATTTCTTATTTTTTCAAATCGTCTCATGAAAGGAACTGAAAAATAAAGATTTTGATCAGTAGATGAAAACAATTTATTAGAGATAAAAATAAGCAACATTAAATTTGACTTATTTTTGTCTTTTTAAATTTTTTCATATTTTGTTCAAATGCTTTTACTTTTGTAGTTGAGAGTAACTAAAAAAGTTGACAAAAATAAGTAAAATAAGATAAGCAAATAAGTCATTATTCCATACAAGGACTACAACTATTCCAAGTTTGTAGTTGAAGCTCACCTTTTCTACTTTCTTGTTGGCTTTCTTTTTTCTTTTTATTTCTTTTGTTGATCCAAAGTAAATACCTCTCTGAGATAGTTACTATCAAATTCATTTTCTTCTCACTTTTTATTTCCAAACTGTTTTCCATTATTATCCTTGCTTAACATTCTGTTTTCAACAAATAAAATAATGTTTAATAATAATTTTCAAAATAAAATCGACTAATATAGGCTTTATTAATAGTGTTAAACTCCTTGAAATGAAGTTATCTCCATTGATTTTAGGCAAATATTTAAGAGATGATATTGATGCCCTCCCTAAAAAAAGAAAAAAAAATATTATTAAGAGATTGAACTCCTCAAAATAAAGTTATCTCCATTGATTTTAGGCAAATATTTAAGAGATGATATTGATCCCCTTCCTTAAAAAAGGAAAAAAAAAATAAAAAAATTTATGAGAAGGAAAAGAATCAACTTTGGAGAGTGACTAATGATTCAAAAGTTTAGCCAACAGTATGGAAAATGATATTTAGGTATATTTTATAGACATACTTCACATGCCTACTTGTGTGATAGAGTTGAAATTACTTATTTATCATTTCAGTAATAGAAAATTATTAGTTATTTAATTATGCCACATAAGTACGCATGCGAAGTAGGCCTGTAAAATATAAACATCTTGTAATAAGTGTAAATATTATGAGGGAAAGAGAGAAAGAAAAAAGAAAAGAAAAAAGAAAAAGAAGGAAAAAGAAAAGGAAAAAGAGAAAGACAATTTCCCCTTATTTTTGATACTTCAGGTCTCCCGCTCTTTGTTCTACAAGCTTGATTTCATAATTTAAAAGCAAAATACCTTTCTCTACCCACAAGAAACATTGGCAAATTAACAGGCATTCAATATGTACAGAAATTTATTTAAGGCTTAATTTAATTATATTTCATAATTTAAATTTAGGAATAACTAAGAAAGCACCAATTTTTTTTTACTAAAGTTTTTTAAAATGTCATAATTTTTTAGGAAAAAAATGGCTATTAAATATGCTTTTGTCTCCCAGTTTCAGATTTTTTGAAAAAAAAAACTGAAAAAAACAAAAACAAAAAACAAAACAAAACCCGTTACCAAACATGCACCGAAAAGCTGGGACAGATTTCAATCCACAATATTTGAATTCAATTTCATCCATCAATATTTTGTGCAAAAGATAGCATTTATAATTCACTTTTGGCTTCACACAGATTTTAATGTTCTTATATGATGAAGAATGCTTGCTTTAGAAGTGAAACCTATATCCATTCAAATATAGGGCCTGCAATTTTGGAAATTATAAAATGAATCTAATGAAAAGACAAGATTATAGCCTCTATCCTCGTCATAAAACCCTAATAAACTTTTTTTTATCGATAAAACACTAGCACACCTTGCATGATAAGATTTGAACTATTCACATCTCAATATTTGAAAGTGTAATTGTGATACTTTATTCTACATCGATAAAAAAATAAAAATTATATCTATTATATAAAAAAACTTGTGACTACTAAAAAGAGGTTTTTGTGTCGGGCATCGGCCGTCGCAAAAATGTATTTGCATCGGCATTGTGACGGCAAAGGGGGGAGGCAACTGTCCGGGTTGCAAAAGGGTTTTAACAACGGCAAGTAGCCATCGCAAATGTTTGCAACAGCAATTTATTCTTTTAGCGATGGTACTTTTTTTGACGCAAAATATTTATTGAAGACATGTTCCCGTCGTCACAAATGTTAGCAACGGCCATTTATTCTTTAGCGATGGCCATTTGCTGACGCAAATAATATTTAACATGATGTTTTTGCTACGGCATATGTGTTGTCACGAATACTATTTAAAATATATATATACTTTTTGCTACCGCATATGTGCCGTCGCAAATACTTTTAGAGACGGTTTCTATTGCCGATGCAAAAAAAAGTAAAACTCTAAATCTATTTGCGACGACTAAACACCGACGCAACATGTATTTACAATACATGTCTTTAACAAATACCATAGTTCTAGCGATGGCAATAGTTTCGATGCAAAAATTAAAAAAAATGAATTTATCCTTTCATTCACATCCAAATATTCATTCATTTCCTGTAACAATATATAAAATATTATTAACTCATTTTGATCTTATAACAATATTCATATCCATTTATTCTCGTACCTAAATATTTAAAAAGTACGCATTCATTATATACAAATTAAAACGTATTAAGTGCACAAAATATTTCTCAAGACAATATTTAAGTTTCAACAAGTACAATTCAAAATAAATGTTTCTCTATCAATAGTTGCTTTTTGCCCCACCATCGCTTAATCTTTTTCCTTCTCTAACACTTGAAAAACAATTGAAATTATTTTGAGACGTGATAAATATTTAAATCATAAAATACACGTATATTTACATGAACTAATAAAATTATATTGCAATATACATCACAATATCGCCAACCAACATGTTGGCCAACAGCTTCTTCAACTGTGTTAGTCCCTTTGCGGGACATTTCCAAATGGACATTCGGCTTATTTGCTTTTTGAATACATACTTGACAATAATCTCGACCCAATAATATTTCGTTTATTTCATACAACGAGTTCGTAGTAATCAAAAACTCCTCGAGCAAATCATATTATGGAATACCATAATTAAACAAGTCAAGTTGTATCCCAACCTACAAGTATAAGTATAATTTGTTCAAAATCTTATTATGTATATATGAAATGTAAACACAACTTATAACTCATAGAACATTGTGATAATGAGCAAAGTATACTTGTAGCAAGTTTAGAAACTTTACATATTATTTAAGACTAGTGAGAAAGTCGTGTGCAAAGCACGCAAAAATAACCTGGCCCATTGGTATTTAATATCAACGAAGGAAAAAAAATGTAATCGAAACATTTACACCAAAGTATAGACACCATAATTTGACCAAGCTGAATCTTAGACCCTTGTCTCGAATGTGCTCCAATGAAAAAAATATGAGAATTATGTTCAAAAATATTCCAAAGCAAGCAAGATCACGAATACAGTTCAAAATCCAAGAAAACCACCAACAACCTTCAAGCCGTGACATTTTTTTCCTCACGGCTGCCACCTTTTTGAAAACCCTAAAGCAAGCCATGTTCTTGCTCTCACGGACGCTACCTTTTTGAAAACCCTAAAACCTAAAGCAAGCCGCGACTTCCTTTGTCACGACCATCACTTTTGTTGAAATCCTAAGCCTAGCTGCAACTTTTAAAAGTCGTCACTGTTCTTTTCATTGCCATAGAGGTAGTGGCCGCCACTATACAAAAGAAAAAAGATAGCGGCAATCACTTTTACCTCTTTTTGGACAGGTGGTAGCATTTCAGATGGTGTCTGTGCTGCCCATTTTACATATAAATAGGCGTCGTTTTTGCATAGAAACAAGAGAGAAAGAACTTGGAGACCCAAACTCTGTCAAAATACATTCCCACCTAATATTTTGATATCCATTTTATACTTTTCGAGCCTTGTTTGTGGTCTTGCTTGCATTGAGGGAGGTCTTGGAGCTCATATTGGCTTGGAGGTAGCCTATTCTCACACCCGAGGAGCCATTTCGGGTGGATATTCACACGAGGTAACCATAGAAACCCACGATATTTTTCTCAACCCTAATTTTCTTACTCCGAGGGTGCCGTGGATAAGGTTTCTATTGTTTTCATTATTTATTTGTCATTTATTTTAATTTAAGTATTGTTTATTCAAGTTTTTCTTATAAACAGTGTATTTGTAGCTCTCTGTTTTGTGTATATCAGTCATTTTAATTTTGTTTTAATGCTTACAAGCATACTGAGCACATCAAAAACTTTCTGAGGTTCTAGAAATATGATGGCCATGATCTTTTAATGTCATGGCCGTGTATTTTATTAAATCTACAGTCACGGCCGTTACTTTTGTGCACTTGGCCGATACCTTTTTGCCTACCTTTCTCACAGCTGCGATATTTTAATGTCTCGGCCGTGACATTTGTTTAAAGGCTAAAAATATGAAAACTCTCTTTGAAACTCTTTGTTATTTATTTACTTCAAGGTTTTTCTCCATTTTTCTTATTCTATTTTGCTTTTCTCTTTTCTGTACCTTAGTTCATGTTCTTGTTGGGAAATGAATGACAGATCTAGCCTAGATCAAATGAGTCATGGTCCTCATTCCATACGCCTCTCTTTCTGTATTTTCTATAGTTATAGAAATATGACGACCACGACCTTCTAATGTCACGGCCGTGTGTTTTATTAAACTAACAATAACGACCATCATCTATTTTCGCATGGCTGCACGTTTTTCTTCTTATATCTCACGGCCACTATATTCTTTTCTTACGGCCGTGAGGTTTTGTAAGGCCAGTGACGCGAAAATATGTTTTAAGCATTCTGTTACTCATTTCTAATATCCCATATGCCTTATTTTGAGATATTTCTTGTATAGAGGGTAAAGGGTGATGACTAGCCTACATCAAATGGGTTATGATCTCTGTCCTGCATGTTCTTTCCATTTAAGTATGTTTTAGGCCTTGTATGATGATTATACCCTTTCTGAATCCTTAAAAACCTTGGCCGCGACTTTTATTTGTCACGGCCGTGAGCTTTGTTTGTTCTGTTTCTCGCGGTAACTCCATATTTGTCACGGCCGTATGTTTTGTGACTCAGTTTGTCACGGTTGTAACATTTGTTGCTGTGGCCGTGAGTTTTCTGCATGTTCAGTAACTTGAAAATGATGTTCTAGTCTCCTCTGTTTACTCTGAATAGCCTATTCATAACATGTTAGGGGCATAAATGTTGTTGTATGACCCTTAAATCTTTATTTGTTCATTTTACTGCTTACTTGCATATTTTTTACTTTGCTTAAATGATACGTGTGGTATATCAAGAAATAATAACCAAGTTGCATGACCCCTAGCATTGTAGTTAGGATTTTGTTTATTTGCTTGCTTTTGTTTGAACTTTCTTTAATATCCCGTTCTATATATGTTATCTTTAAAAAGTTTACATCAAGAAATAATATTGACAAAGTAGAGGCCAACCTCATGATTGGGCGAAAATGGCGCCTAACATCTTCCCTTTTCGTTCCATAGCCTCCGAACTCTCTTTTTCTCTAGTTATATTTTTTAAAAGATCCGTAGCCTCCTTTTTATTTTATTTTATTTTTTTTAAAAATCAAGTGGCGACTCTATTTTTCTAAAAAGCGTGCTCGGATATCTTGGATTTTCTTGTCTTGAAAAGAAAATAATATTTTTCTAAAGACAATAGATATCCGGTGCACCGTCTCCCCCGAAAACAATACCCATAGTTTTTTTGGAGACTCCGCTAGGGACTGATTTTTCAAAAAAAACCATAAGAGGGTTTAACTTGGAATGTCAATGATTCTTGTTGTAAACTTTTCATCGATATTCGTATTTGCATTGGCATATTTGTGTGCTTGGTTCTCAAAACCCCTGCTCCGCTTACCCAATACCCCAGTCAGTTTACTGTCTTGGGGCTATGTCGAGGAAGTCAACAACCTTTTTGGCTACTTGCTTTCATAGATGTGGCAAAAAGAATTATTTCGTATCGTTTGACCATGCCTTGCACCATTCATGGTATTGAGAGGTATATTCTCGACTCTATTAAGAAGATACAATGAGTGCAGAGCTACTAGCCTTCTCATGTGCATATAATTTCTTAGAACCCTTTCTTTTAGGATCAATAAATCTTTTAGGGATATGCGATTTTCTTTTATGGATGCTTTTGTTTGTATAGTTAGGACTCCAATTAGGACTAGTTTTCGTTTTCCTATCCCGTCTCAAGAGCGAGTTGTTTCAAATTTAGGCCTGGCTAACGAGTCCTCCGGTTTACATGAGTTCTTTCAATTCAGAGACCCAGGATAATAGCTTCGTACAGAAAAGAACCTATACACACTTGGACTCGATCTCCAAGTGAAAGACTTAGACGCATAGATCAGTTGAGAATACCAATGGCAGATCCATAATTGACTATAACAGACATGATGGGGGAAATTCTGGAATTGCAGGGGACAATTGAGGGAGTCAGCACTACAATGACCAATCAGGCTAGGATCTAGACTCAGTGTCAGGCTCAAATTTCGGCATTATAGACCCGGGCTATAGACCCCAATGTAGTTCTCCCGAACAGCCAAGAAGACGGAGTAGAAGATAACCTTTGGGATGAAAATGTGGGACCCGAGGGAGCCCAACAAGTAGCTACGCCACCCGTTCGGCTGGGAATCCCAAAAATCCTAGCCATGAAGGAGATTTTGAGGAAAGCTTGAGGGGTCAAAGAACACATGTTGGATGTTGAAGTACTCTGTCTATTCCCCGATGCTAAGTTTTTCGAGAAGTTTAAGATGCTCAACATGGAGAAATTCAACGGGACCGGAGATCCGAGAATCCATTTGAAGATGTATGTGGAAACCCTATCGCCAATGGGGATCAGTGATCAGTTGAAAGCTCAGCTCTTCCAGTGGTCTTTGTTAGAAGCTGCTCAGAAATAGTTTCTGTCTTTGGTTGCTGCAAAGACGAGAACATGGGATGATATTGCCACTGCTTTCGTCAACCAATATAACTATAACATCCAGCTCGATGTCACCACTCAAGAACTCGAGACTACCCGGCAAGAGGCCAAAGAGTCTTTTGTTGAGTTTTTGACCCAATGGAGGGCTAAAGTAGCAAAAATGATGAATTAACCCACTAAAAAGGAGCAAGTGAGAATAGTAGTGAAGAACTTGTAGCCCTAGTTCTGCAAATATTTGATAACACAGCCGCTGATGACATTTGAGCAAGTTTTCGATGCTAGAATACATATAGAGGATGCACTGCAGTTTGGGGATATTGAGAAGGGAGAACCGAGTCAAAGAACGGTTTGAAAGCCGTATGCCAACAATCGGAATAATATCACCAATGCCGTGAACCGAAGCTATGAAGTGAACCTGCTGAACCCCAACCCGAATCAGGCTAGCCCATCTGTCTAGCCAGTTTACCAAAATCAACCCCGAAACCAAAAAAGAGCCTTCACCCAACTCACTGTACCTTTAACGTCCATCTTGAACCGTCTGATCGAGAGGGGTCTCCTAAAGCCTTTGAAGCTGACCCTACCTCCAAATCTTTTGTCGTCCAGATATAATCCAACTCAGTATTATGCCTTCCACCAAGGGCATGGTCATCTAACCAACAACTGTATGAGGCTCCGGCATAAGATCTAAGACTTGATAGACAACAAGGTAATCCCTCCACCCACTACCGTTCAGAAGTCGAATGTAACCACCAATCCTTTGCCAAACCACACAAATCAGCAGAATGTGGATGTTGTTGAAGAAGGGTTGAAAAGCTTTGATACTACAAAATTCATAGTCTCCTTGATGGAATTGAAGCCAGTTATGATTTTTCCATCTGGTCAGGAGGTGTTGGTAATTAATGATCTCATTCCGAAATTGATAGATGATGGTTTTGATAATTTTTTGATCTATATCATCCATGAGGAAGAAGTTCCTCCCCCTGTTAATGGTAATGTTGAAGAAGATGAAGAAATCAGACGCTTGTGGAAGGATTTAGCCTGCCTTGAGGCATTGGATGAGTTGGAGGAGGCTGGAATTGATGTCAAATGGCACGTCCCGACCATTTTGAGTGATGATACAACATGGCACCAAGGACAAGCCTGGTACGGGAAAGTCGAGCCGAGTTTTAGAGTTAAAGAGACAGAGAAAGCAACGTTAGAAATGGGGGAGTCTTTAAAAGGAAAGGAGGTCGACACTGAGAATAAACAGGAAGAAAATCGACCATTCAGTGAAGAAATCGAGGAGAAGAAGGGGTCAAAAAAGGAAGAGAGGACTCACCCCAAGTGAATTTGTTGGGAACCACAAGTTTTGTGTTCAACCCCTCCGTATACATCGTTCCTCTTAATGAGCCAAAACCGAGAACACCTCTACCTGAGGGACCGATCTTATGTTCTCTTGAAGTGGAGTACCACTAGGAGAATGACATGTGAAAATTAGAAGAAATAGAGCAGGAGTTCATGGATATAGAATACGACGAAAGAGAGGATGTGTCATAATGGCATTCGATTGTAGAAGAACCATATGACTATGGAGGCCCGTGGGACCCTTGGGGTCCTCCCCACCCAATGATTATGAAGACCCATTTGATGGGATATCACTGCCACAACTCTTTGAGTTAGAAACTGATATCGGTGAAAAATCTCATTGATTTTCACAAAACGTAATGGGAATCGAGGAGGATCTCTAGGGAAATGGAGCATTAACGAGGAAGACAATCAGAGGAAGATCAGCACAAACAATTTTTGGGCTTTCCGAGAGAAAGGATACTCGGTGGTTGAAATTCGAGAAGTAACCGACCAATTTGAAGGTCTTTGGGAACCCAAAAAACAGATAGAACATCTGATGAGAAACAGGAGGCATTTTAAGCCCGCGAAGTTAAAGAAGGGGCAACCGAGTAGGGACAAGGAAGAACTAAGGAAGCAAGTGAAAAAATCGAACGGCAAAGAGGAAGACAAAGTTTTGAAGCAACTCAAGAAGACACAAGCCAATGTGAGCATTTTGGGGTTACTTGTGGCATCCCATAAGCATCGACAGGCCGTTTTAAAAGCCTTAAACAGTGTAGACATCCCAATCGACGTTTCTCCCAATCAGTTGGTTGGGATGCTTATGCCCGAGAAGCAGGCCAATGTTATCGCCTTTAGTGAAAACGAATTTTCAATCGAAGGGCCATCTCACAACAAGCCGTTACATCTAACCGTCCAATGTTTGGGGAAATGGATGCCGGTGGTCTTGGTTGACAATGGTTTCGCTCTCAATGTGTGCCCATTATGAACTACTTACTTACTGTTTGGGACTGAAGATGCAAGACTTCAAGCCGAGTGCACAAGGGGTGCGTGCATACGAAAATACGAGAAGAGACGTGTTGGGATTGGTAACTTTCACTGTCATAGTGGGAACTTTGGAAAGTGAAGTAGAATTCCATGCTCTCAATGTGCCGGCCTCGTTCAATCTTTTATTGGGAAGACCGTGGCTACATGATCCAATATTCAGAGTAGTTCCGTTCACTTTGCACCAAAAGGTGAAGCTGATCAAACAGGTAGTAACTGTCACCATTTCGGGTGAAATTGGCTTGCCAAACACAATCAGTGACACTATCCCGCTCCTCGAGATTCAGCATGGGGAGGAAGACCTTTTTCTAAGTGGATTCGATTTGATGAAACTAAAGCTATCTAAGCTCTAATGAACGACGAGAAAAACTATGTGAACCCAAAGGTTGTAGCAATGATGAAGGCAATGTCTTATTTTCTAGGAATGGAACTGGGAAAGCACTTGCAAGGAATCTCGGAACCAATCCATGTGCACCGTAATCGTCATAGATACAGACTGGGGTACAAGATAAAATTAGAGGAGCCGAAGATGGGAAAATACGGGCTAACGTTGAATGGGCGCTTTATCAAATAAGGGGATGATTTTCCTTATTGTGGATTTTTCAAATCGTGGATAGAGGAGAAGACAAAACAGAAGCTGCCAGAGCTAGAGACTTTTTCGGTCATCAGTTGTCTAATAGTGAGGAAGAAGCAGAAATATAGCAGATGGGATTCACTGAAAAGGTGCCAACAAACTGGGTGGTTCATTGCGAGAAAGGAGATCCGGGTTCTTTCTTCGATGAAGAGATGGCCCTAGTGCGTATAGGTAATGATAAAGACAAGGACGTGCTGATGATGGAAGCCGACGCACTTGCGAATTACACCACACGTATCATGAATGCTGCTAAAATGAAAAAAAAGTTAATTTTTGAGTCTTTTCTTGTGCATAATGTAACAAGTGAGTTAGTGTCCGAGTCTGTTGAATTTGTTTTCACTGAATCTATGAACAATGTCTGTAATGACGGGTCTATCGAAAATGCATCTGGTAGCATCTCGAGCCCCTTTTGTTTTGAGTCTTAGGCTATAACTTCTTCTGAAATCAATGAAATCAAACCGAATTTTTCTTACTTTGCTGTGCCTCAAATATCTTGTCTTGATTCTGAAGATTTTAATGAATTCGATGAGGATATCCCCCAAGAAATTAAAAAAAAAAGAAGAAAAAATGTGAGCCAAACCTGTAATTGAAGAAACTGTTTGATAAATCTCAATAATGAAAAAGATCCACAACTAGTTCAGGCCGGTTCTACGCTGTCTTTGAGAGAACGTGAACAATTAATCTTTTTATTAAAAGAATTTAAAGATATTTTTGCATAGTCCTATGAAGATATGCCTGGTATAGACCTCGATATCGTACAACACCAAATCCCTCTATACCCCGATGCTAAACCTGTCAAGCAAAAGCTTAGAAACATTAGGCTAGATTGGGCACTCAAGATCAAGGAAGAGGTCACCAAGCAGATAGACGCCGAATTTTTCATGGTTACAGAATTCCCAAAGTGGGTTGCCAACATCGTCTCGATTCCGAAGAAAGATGGAAGACCCGAGTATGCGTCAACTTCAAGGATCTCAATAGGGCTAGTTCGAAAGATGACTTCTATCTCCCTCACATAGATATATTGGTAGACAACACCGCTAAGAATGCGCTCTTGTCTTTCATTAACGAATTTTCAAGGTACAATTAGATTTTGATGACGCCAGAAGATCGAGAGAAGACTACCTTCACAACACCTTGAGGCACCTATTGTTATAGGGTCATGCCGTTCGGATTGAAGAACGCGGGAGCAACCTACCAAAAGATTGCAACCACATTACTGCACGACATGATACACAAGGAAGTAGAGGTCTATGTGGACGACATGATTGTGAAGTCCAAGACCCGAGAAGGGCTTGTGTCGCACTAAGGAAGTTCTTCGAGTGGATCAAAAAGTACATAATGCGTTTAAACCCACAGAAGTGAACTTTTGGAGTCACAACAGGAAAGATGCTTAGGTTTATGATCATGCAACGAGGTATAGAGGTAGACCCGTTAAAGATCAAAGTTATGCTCGAAATGCCTTCTCCAAGGACCAAGAAGGACGCAAGGAGTTTCTTAGGAAAGATTCAGTTCATCAGCCGATTTATTGCCAAATTAATCACCACCTGTGAAACTCTGTTCTAACTTTTGAAGAAAGGAACCAAGTTTAAGTGGGATCAGCAGTGCGAGAACGCTTTCGAAGCCATACGGGAGTACTTGCAAAACCTTCCGGTCCTATCACCACCAGAACCTGGCAATCTTCTGATACTGTACCTATCAGTGACTGATTCAGCAATGGGTTGTATGCTTGCACAAGAAGACAGAGCCAAGGTAGAAATAGATGTTTACTACTTGAGTAAGAAGATGACAGATTGTGAGCGTCGGTACACGCCTTTAGAAAAGACTTGCTGGGCGCTAGTCTGGGCATCTAGGAAGTTACGCCATTACATGCTAACATATTGAGTTATTCTAATCTCAAGGATGGACCCGCTCAAATACCTTTTCGAGAAGCCAGCACTGACAGAAAAGTTGGCCCGTTAGTTACTCATGCTAGTTGAATTCAACTTGTAGTACAGCGAGAGGCCAGCGAGAGGCTGTGCGAGGCTGCGCGAGGAGCACGCTTAAGGAAGAGGGAGCTAAGGTTTGGAATGAGGAGAGTGAGGGAGAAGGAAGAGGGAGAGCTAGGGTTTGGTGCGTGAGTGGGTAAGTTGGGAGCCTAGGGTCTGGGTGGAATTGGGAGAACTAGGGTTTGGTGCGTGAGTGGGTAAGTTGGGAGCCTAGGGTTTGAGTGGAATTCCAGCCCAAGTAAAACGACGTTGTTCTAATTGTTATATCAACAAAACGACATAATTTTATTAAAATTCTTTTGCGACGGGTAGTATCCCGACGTAAATATTCTTTTTTTTTTGCAATCAAAGTTTTTGCCACTGTCAATTTCCCGTCGTAAATAATATATTTTTACTTATTTACGTAAGCAACATTTGTCGTCCCAAAAAAATGTACTTTTTGCATCAGCATTACACTTATTTGCATCGGCTACAATTACTGTCTAAAAAAAAGACCTTTTGCGTTGGCAAATGAGCCGACACAAAAAACTCGAGGCAAAAGGTACTTTTTGCGTCGGCAAATGAGCCGACGCAAAAGGTACTCTTCTAGTAGTGTGAGTTCTCCTAACTTGGGTTTAAATATTAATTTTGAGCCGTGTTATTAGGTTCTTTATTTAAGTTATTGGGTCAGTAATTCTCTTGGGTCGTTACAAATGGTATCAAAGGCAATCCTAATTTCTATATAGAGCCTTTTGGTGATGTGAATAGAGAAGTAGAAGCTCCGTAGAGGAGTAGAGGCCTCGAAATTGTATACTTTGTGCACCATAATGGGCTGTTCTATGTCTGGTAATTGGCGGTTATCCACATCACAGTCGGGGGAAGAACTCGTGTCACGTGACGAAGGTGTTGCGTATTTGAGTAAGAGATTTTTTTTTTTTACCAAGCAAAAGATATTTTTATTAATATGTTGAAAGATGCGCAACAAAAGGAGCATCTAGGGAGATTAATACACTCCACAGATGTATGCCGTTGCTAAGAGATACAAAGCCACAGAAGTAGCTAGCAAGGCACCAGCCACCCATAACAGAGAAAAGGGGAAGAAAGAAAAAACATGTGTAAGTTGGTTCAGAGCCTTCACACTGTGCACAACTTTGGTACAAAAATATCCTTGTATCAGTCAACCACTGCCTGCAAATTGAAGAGCACATCTTCCACCGAGAATTCCTTTCTGTCACACTTTGTCTTCACCCATATGGCTGCTCTACGATTGATTACCTCAGTTAAATCCTTTGACTCCAACTTCTTTTCTCTAAATATAGAGTCATTTCTTGCTATCCAGATAGACCATAACTAGCAATTAAGATAGCAGGTCATATTTACTTTTTAATGCCCTTGTATGTAGCTCCAAACCACCATCTAAAGAACATTTTTCAATTTAGCAGGAATCACCCAGTTGATTCCCCACTACTGTATTATTTTTTAGCAAATCTTCTATGAGTAGTGACATCCAATAAGCAAGTGTCCACATCTTCAACCTTTTCACAACAAAATACACACAACAAATTTGAAGTAGCAGGGATTTCCTTCTTGGAATGAGATCTCTGGTTGGGATTCTACTGTGGTATGCTTGCCAACAAAACATAATGCACTTGGGTGGGGCAGGTTTGTTCCATATGGATTTTATGGCCTTGTTTGGAGTTCCCTTCATTTTCTCAGCCTTTAAGCATAAAGATCTCACAGTAAAGTTGAAGTTTTGTTCCCCTTTCCATATGAGTGTTTCTTCTCTTAAGGGATTCAAACACATTTGGCTCAAGAAGTGTAAAATCTCCATCCATTGCTCTTGCTCCCAACTGAACAAAGGTCTCCTAAAACCCCCTTGCTTCCCCTTGATGAGTTCTAAGATTGCTCAATCAAGAGTTTTATTGTGAGACCCGGCTCTGTTTTAATTGATATAACTAAATACTCAAGTGATAATTTACATGTGTGGTATTATATTTTGAGCATGGTTACTCATTATTTATGTGTGGTCAGTGGGCCCGGTAATGTTTTAACAAGCTTTGTTGGACCTGCCTGTGTGCGTGGAGGCCTGAGAAATTTAATTCAGAAATAATTTTAAATTTTGATAATTTTCAAAATATAATTTTTTTAAATTAATAAAAAGTTAAAATGTTAATTTCAGCATGGTTTGGATACATGTACATGAAATAAATACATCATGGTTGCATGATGGTATTTTTTAGACATGTTTAAGTTAGTGGCCTTGGGTTTTGTGCCAAAGCTTCGAAGGTAAGCTACACTTCCCCCAACCAAATTTCCCTCCCTCTCTCTCTCTCTCTCAAATTTGTCTTCTCTTCCTCTCTCCTCCTTTTTTCTCTCTCACTCAAGAACCTCCATGGAAGAGTTTTTGGAGCTCTCTCTCTCTCTCTCTCTCTCTCTCTAAGTTTTGAAAGCTTTAGACTTGGAATGGAGCTAATCCACAAGAACAAAGATTATTCCTCACGTCAAGAGCTTTGACTATAACGACGCAAAATTCAAAATTTTCATGTTTGGTGTTCTTGCATGTGTTCGGGTCTTGCGATTTTTGACTCAACGAGTTAAGATTCTAACTCCTTTATGAATATGTATGATGTATATGTACTTAATTTCATTCTATGTCATGAAATGTTATGAGATTTGTTGAAATCTTAGAAACCCTAGGTTTGGGTATGATGTGTTCTTTAGATATGAAAATGATTTGTAGAGAGATTGTAAAATTGAGACTTGAATTAAGGTTTTGTCTATAAAACTATTATATTTTTATGAATTAAGAATAATATGTTTAGAATTGGGAGTTTTGTTGGAAACCTAGTTGAGTGTGAGTATTGGGGATTGAGGCTAGGCTTGGGGTTTGTAGGAGATTTGAATTGGGTTTCAAATTGATTATAATCTACGGAAAGTTCTTTGTTATATTTGAGAAAAATATGCTAATTAACTTTGAGAAATTTTATGAGAATTGATGGTGATTGTTGAGAATTGAGTTGTGATCATGTAGGGTATACATGAATTGTAGGTGAAAACCATGGATAATGGTTGAGAGACCAATATTATTGATGATATATTGTATAAATATACATATGTATATTGAGACAGTTGTGAAATTAATGTGAGTTTGACTGACTCCTTTGTGAAAGACCGAAAACTTGTGCAAGAATTGGTATCCTATTCCCCCTTCTTAATTCCCAAAAAGATGGTGAAGGTGCCCCGATCCTTGAGTGTGACCGTAAAAGTGACAATTTGTGTGGTAATTATGTAGTTACCGATATGTTGTTGATTGAGAATGATTGTATTGGTAATTATAGAACCCATAGGTTGCCTATCGGTACCTTAAGTTGGCCCGATAGTGAGGGTAACATATGAAAATTTATAATTACCCGATTGTGTTAATAAGATAGGTACCCATATCCTTCGGTATGACCGTAAAGGGGCGTGATTGTGCATAGCTACCCATATCCTTTGGTATGACCGTAAAGGGGTGTGATTGTGCGACGATATACTATTATTCGAATCTATGTTTATTGGGTTAGTGAAATATGGTTGTTTATAACTCATGAGAAAATTGGATATCTTTGGGTTGGATTTGATGACATAGAATTGGATATTGCATATCGAGCATGATTCATTTGGGTTGTTTAGAATCCTATTGAGCCCCGGGTAACGTTGTTTAATTCCATGTTTTTTAGGTATTGATGATGAGACTTTATCATAGAAGAAATCAAGCTTTGTTTTTGTTGTATTGGAAATACTTGTCACACCCCAAATTTAGAGTATGACTAGCTGTGAGTCACAAATTATTCTCTGTGGAACACGTAAACCCATCAAAAGTAATAACAAACACAACACTAAAATGGTCCAAAAATAATACTTAATTAATTCTAAACTTTAAAAAATCCAAAAATGATAATTTTCTAAAATTCTAAGTGAAAAAATCCCGTTTACCGACTGATTTGCACAAATTAATTTTCTTAAATAAGCTAAATGATGCAAATAAGCTTAAAACAATTAATCCTGCAAACAGCAAATATAAATAATCACAACCACACACGAGACAACAATTTTTACGTGGAAAACCACAAACCGAGTAAAAACCACGAGACCACACCGGGTTTAGAAAATCAAACACTATTAAATGTTGGTTACAAGAGAATCTTACAAACCGACGTTGTATCCACAACTAAATATTTGAAAGCCTACTCCTGCCGAATCCACGTTCATCAACTCCTGTGCTTGACTGCCATTGGAACCCACCACCGGACTTCAATGCTGGCGGACTCCTCTATCAGACTTCAACACTTGAGAATTCTCTCAAGCGACTCCACGAACACAAACAGATCGTTGAAGGTTTGATTGGCTTAATGATTGACTTGACTGCGCGGAAGCTTATTGAATCATCAAGTTGTTGTAGCAGAGCTTGCTAGTATGTATCATCTTCAAAGATTGTGGCGGCTAGGTTTCCCACAAAATAATATATTCAGCCATCTCTACATAAACCCTAGCTACCTATTTATATATATAGAGGTTTCCAAAATCCTAACTGCCTAATTCAACAATAGGAAAGCTGCTAAATCAACAATTGAGAAGTTGCTAAATCCACAATAAGAAAGCTGCTAAATCTACCTAGCTTCCTATTTATAGTAACCCTTCCAAAACTCTTGCTGCTGCTTAAAAAATATCTTGTCGCCGAGACCGCTCGATCGGTCTATTGACCGCTCGATCGGTGAAATATGCAGTGCTGTAGTTTTTGTTACTGATCAAAGAAACCGAGAGGTGCTATAGACCGCTCAATGGACCGCTCGAGCAGTCTGTCGGGCGGTCTGATACCACGGGCTATTTTTTTGATATTTTCTACTCCTTTTGCGTAGCCCTGCAATATTAAAATCAAAACTCGAACAATACAAGAGTAAAATTATTAACGAATTAAATAAATAATTTGAATAAACATTTGTCATAGATTTTCCAAATATAAAACGAATATTGCCGAGGACAAAATTCCTAACAATCTCCCCATTTGGCAATTCTGTGACAAAATTCAACAATCCAAAATATCCAAGCATGAAACCAAGGACACAACACCAATTCTTAAAATAAATACTGACTCGACACAGACACAAAAGAACATATAAACTCCCCCTCAAACATAACGCAAAAAAAATAAACAACTCCCGCTCAACAAAAAATCTAACAACAAAAAAATACTAAGCCTAAGACCGCTATTATCTCTCCCTTTTTGTCACGACTTGACAAACACACACAAGAAAAAAATCTTTTTGAGTAGGGAACAAGATTAAAAAGCAAGTACCAGACCCAAGCATATTTGCATTCACTTAAAACACCAAAATCTAGTCAAAGTGATTAAAACACGCACAGATTCCATGATACCCAATATTCATATATGAACGAACACAATCAGAGTAAATTCTATATGAATAAGTGTGTGTGTGTGTGACTTGAAATATTTTAAGATTCCAAGATTAAAACCGTATGAGATCTATATGGTTGAGTCACATTTATTTATCAGTTATAAAAAAAATCACAAAGTCAAACCGATTTTGACCCAATTCACTTTAAAGCTAACTCCCCCTCAACTAGAGACTGCAGCATTTTCATGCCCATTTTTTTTTCTTTCAAAGGCTGCTTTCACACTAGTACGAACGAAAAAGCAAGGTTCGCATAGGTACCCATTTCCTAAGTAAATTTTTGACACAAATTTCAAGGTGGCTGCACACTAATACGCACGAAAAGACACGGTCCGCATAGGTAGCCATTTCCTCAAACCAACCAAACATAACCAAAAGAAGGAGCAAGTTTAAACATTAAGATCAATTGGGTCGCCACTATATGGTCATTTTGTGAAATCTTTAAAAAACTGAAAGATAAAAAAGACCAAAGAAATATATGTAATCTCAATTGAGAAAGATTCTTGCATCTATCAATGTTCAAGTGGTGTACAGAATAGACTCATCTCTGAAAGCGTTCTATCCACTATGAACTAGGCTATCCAAAAAAACAGCGGTAGTTAATCTCAAAGCCTAAAATAATGGGATTTTAGCAAAATAAAATAATACACAAAAAAGGTACTTAACATTTAATAAAGTCCCCCC